>CABFVX010002398.1:11514-88900 GCA_902151425.1 Timema shepardi | reverse complement strand
CCCCCGTACCCCCCACCCCCATTCCATGGTATTGTTTAAATAGGCTTAATCAACCTGTATTTAAACTTAAAAAATAGTTTTGTAAGGCCAACTAGTATTATGATTGGTAGGTTAAATGAAAACTTTGGGAGCTTTTGGCATACAGCATTTAGTGTGGGTCTAGTGAATACATCAGTGGTGTAATCAGTATTTAAAGTTTGAGATGTCTTGACCACCTAATGAAAGCACTCACAGGCATTGACACAAAATAGTGAAGGGTGGTTTAGGGGAGCTAGGGATACTTTAAAAAATCTTTACATTTTAATCTCCATACCAGTTACTAAATTACTAAATTATTTTTTAATCAAAATATCATATGTTGCCCTTCCTACCATGTTCTAATTGTACTGTACATTATGACCAAGAAAGCCATTGATCAAAAAATACCTGCTTATATTCTAACAGGTAGTAAGACTCGATGATAAAAAAAAAAAAGATTAAAGTTTAACATATATAGAAAAATCACTTCAACATTTCAAACAGCTTCTAGGGTCATCCAGGGTTTAATATTTGCCAGAGTTGAGCACCCCCACCCCCCCACGTTTTCATAGAAACTACAGAGCTCCCACCTAAGGACAAAAAATAATGTAAGTGAAACAAAATATAATAAATTATTGTAGAAAAATATTGAAATAAAGTGTTTCAAAGTTTACCAAAATACCAAGGAGGAAAAAAATACTTAAAAATGTAGCACCATGGTTCACTGAGTTTTGTCACTAGAAATGGTTTATTTTAATTGTTACTTAGCCAGAAGCTATGCGCTAGTTTTGTATTCTTTTACTTAATTAGGTTTTATCGCCCTTGCCCTGCCTTTACAAAATTTTCTAGCTTGCTGAGAAATGTTTTTATTCTTGTAATAACCTTTGTGGGTTAAGGGGGATTTGAGCGTCACTTATTTTTGCTGACAAGAGGGAAGGAGAGATCAGACCAATGCTTATGTAAGACAAAGAGAGACAAACAAGAATTTAATTACCAGTTTAATACCGTAAATTTAAATTCATTGTGCAACAATGTTTATTCTGAATTATTTCACACCATTATTTACACCTATATGTTAATCACCCCCAGCAATTTATAAATTACATAAACAATAATGTTTTAATCCTGTGAACAGATAACAAAATAAATCGACAAATATTACATAAGCAAGAAAGGTGGGTTTGGAAAATACTATGTAAGCTAGAGGGGGGGGTCAAGTGCTAGCTTCTGTTTGCTTACAATTGGGGCAGGGTGTCCAAAATTGCCAAAAATGTGCCTACATATTACCTTAACACTCCTTAATCTGTATCAGTAAATTCAAATCAATGAGTGTACTATTTATAAACTTTAAAATAAATAAGTAATTCTAAGTACAATATAATACGTATTATGTTGGTTTTGATAGTGGATAGGAATAATGAAAAGTCTAGCCAGATAGGTTTGTATTACGTTACCAGCCTCATTGTGTTCTAACCTGGTAACAAAACATAAATCACATTTTAGTTAATTTTGCTTTTCCATCTAATGGTGGTTGAAGGTCGGAAGTTGTCCGACTTTCGTCCCATTGCTCTGGCTAGTGTAGTTCTTATTTGTGACATCATAGATTTCAGAGGGGAGAGAAGGGGAAGAGCTGTGGATGTCAGGTAAAATTGCAAGCAGCCGAAATATGACTTTTATTGACCGAAAGGTGACGACTAGAACCGGAGTCACTACTCTTTTCTTCCCCTTTCAAAACATATAGGGATGGTATGGAATGAAAGGGGAAACTAATTTAGTGTCACCGTACTGACCCTGTTCCTACACATCTTTAAGCCCGGTACAAACGCCACAACTTCTTGTATATAAAGTTGTATTGTATACAATTTCAGGAAATAGAACGTGTCCTATATCAGCCATTTTTCTTGTACAATTTTTGAGTTGTAAACATGAAAATTTCGTCTGATCGACAGTTATTGGAAGAAAAAAAAAGAGTGAGTGTAAAGAAAACAGTTAAATGCTTGAAAACAAACAAATAATTATTATTTAAGGAGGTTAACTCCAAATAAAAAGGTTATCAACTGTTTAAAAGAATATTTTAAAAAATCGATTTTTTTTTTATAATATTTAAGAGTGAATAAGAAAATATTTACATGAAATACCAATATTTTTCCAATCATTCAATCATTATTTTTCCATAAAAGACAAACACGCCATGTTTTTTTCAACTATTGTATGCAATCCATCTTTTTGTACATGAAGTTGTGTCGTGTGTACCGGGCTTTAGAGTTTGGTGGAGTTTATTGTAGCAGGTGCTTTTGTTTTGATGTGTATTAGTGAAAGCTAACAACGAAAAATTATAAGTATATGTCTATAATAAGTAATAACACAATAATTTAAATCACAATACAGAAGGACGCCCAAAGCCATAACTATCATTAAAATCTCTAAATAGCTTCTTAAACCATAAAAATTTTAAAATTAAAATCCAGGGCCTCTTCTTTTAACCTTTTTTCCAAGCTTGCCTAAGGATTTTGGTCACGGGATGCTACTGTTCCACGAACTTTTTTTAATCTATATTATAGCTGTAAATAGCCTAAGCTGTAGACAATTTTTTTTTTAATATTCACAAAAATACTACTTTTAGGTCCAAAAAATAATTTTTAAATGATATAGGACTATTTTTAGAATTATTTCGGAATTTATGGTTTATGTTTCAATGTTCTATCTTTAAAACTCGCTGAATAAAAAGGAAAAACATTAACATGGGCAATTCTATCTTATGCTGTGATGTCACAGGTAGGCAACATCGTTAAGTAGGCCTATGCTTTAAGGAGGCTATATTTATAAGAAGTCTACTCACATTATTTGTATGGAGGGAGAGCGGAAAACCATTTTTGGAAAAATCACTCTTTGTACACTTGCCTAGGTGACCTGGCGGTCTAGGGTTAAGGTGTCAGACTTCTGTGTTGGCGGCCAGGGTTCAATCCTCGGTCCTGGCAAAGATTTATCTGATTACCAAACCCTTCCTTCACCTCTGACAAGACATCTTGTGAATGTGGGGAATGCCAGGCCTCCACCGTGGTTCGGATTCCACGTTAAGCTGTAGGTCCTCCATTTCATCTCACAATCACCCTACCATTACACATTAGCGTAAGTTCGTTTAACCCGAACGGGTAGTAAGACGTGATGCTAATAATAATAATAATACACTTGCCTAAGATTCGAACCTCAATCTCCCCTTCACTGACAGTCTAGACTACTGTGAGAGTAGTGCATTTTACCATGCGTCTACCAAAGCTGGTTTTACAGTGATAAATCAATGGCTGAGGAACTGGGTGTTGTGTCTGTTCTAGAATTAAGTTATGGTAGTTTGTAAGAATTGTTTATTATCATCATTATCATCATTATTATTATTATTATCATCATCAGCAGCACCGCGTCTTACTACTCGTTCGGATTATACGCACTTACGCTAATGTGTAATGGTAGGGTGATTGTGAGATGAAATGGAGAACCTACAGCTTAACGTGGAATCCGAACCAATGTGGAGGCCTGGCATTCCCCACATTCACAAGATATCTTGCCAGAGGTGAAGGAAGGGTTTGGTAATCAGATAAATCTGTGCCAGGACCGAGGATTGAACCCCGGCCGCCAGCACAGAAGTCTGACACCTTACCCCTAGACTGCCAGGCCACCCTAGTTTGTAAGTAGTGTGGTTGTATAATTAGTTGGCTCAGAAAGTGCACTTCCATTCTTCTAAATAATTTATCAGCAATATTTTGTTAAAATCTCATTGGGGTTGCGTTTTTATCATGTCAAAGTTGTTGTATATTTAATATATAAAGTGAATCTTCTACTTCGTAAGTGTAGGATTTTACTACCCCAAGCAATACAATAACAATTAGTTGTTATTATTATTGTTGTTATTGTTAATAAGTTAATGAAGGGATTTTCTGGCCACGCTGAGGCAAACTTTGTGTTTCGGGCTTACCACCCGTTCTCTCATGAAATCTTTGGCATATATATTGTATTTGCAGTTATCTAGTTAACCGATCGAACGTAGAGCACACGGCACAAGTAGGTTAGTTTGGGACTTGGTCCTAAGATATATTCTTGTATTATAACCGTTCAACATTATGTTGATTTCTTTTGGGTTTGAAGGTGAGTATTTATTTTTCTTGTTAGTGTTACATTACATTGTTTGGGGTTACAATGAAGTATCGTTTTTTCTGCTAATTACTCAAGCTAAGGGAACTATAAACTTTTTGCCTCTCTGTAAGGGCTATGTAAATATCCATTTTATCATGATAAATGATCATGAGTTTTGCTTGAAGGTGCGTGTTTGGGTGATTTACTATATTAGTTCTAATGTTAATTAATGTAGAAATATTAGATATGAGTAATAACGGAGTCATTGCTTTTCTCTCTAAATGCGCGGGATATTCGACTTTGAACCATAGGCTTCCATGATTACTATTAATATTTGTGTTGTACTGACAACCGACTAATTACTGTATTTTTCCTTTTCTATTTTCAGGTATTGTAAAGTCTATTAATTCCATTATCTAAACTTGAGTTTTTTCTAAATCTGAAAGGATAAGCGCTTCACACCATGTTATTATATTTTGTTCTAATTATGTATTTATCATTTTTATTGTTCTAAATAAAATAAACAAACTTTGTTATTGTCAGATTAACTTCTCAACTGATTTCCCCGGCACTATTCCTAATATTATTATGTTGTTGTTATTGTGGTTGTTGTTGTCATCGTTATTATTATCATTATCATTATCATCATTATTATTATTATTATTATTATTATTATTATTATTATTATTATTATTATTATTAGCCCCGTGTCCTACTACCCGTTCGGGTTATACGCACAATTTAGTATTAAATTCTCCTTGCTAACAGTTTTACCAAGTTTTATCCAAATATATTTAAAACAGTAGCTTACAAATCATGGGGAATCTAAACTCCGATTTTAGTGGTAAACCCAATCTGTAAGGCCTTATTTAGTACCAGAATGGTGGGACAAAAGGCCTTACAAAAGGGACTCCCTTATACTGTTCTGAAAGACCTTTTATCTATTGTCATAGCTTGCAAAATTTGGAAATTGAGAGCATACAAGGATGACATAGTCCTAAGCAATAATACTGACAATTCTTCTAAATCAACAATTACAGATTCACATGTTTTTAAAACAAATATTGTCTTGCCAATTAATATAACATATAGAGTATTAACAAACAGTGTATCAGGGGAAACACCCTATTCCGGTGGTAAATAACGTGTTTTTTAGACCTTTTTCATAAGAGGGAGGGGGGAACAACACCAGTTGCTAAGGGGCTACTGGTTACATACAGTAACTTGTGTGGAGAATATCCTAAGGCTTGAGTCCCTGTTCAGTACAAAGGAGGACGCCCCAAACAATATTGAAAGTCTGAGTTATATAACAACCGTGCTGCGCCCGGACAGCCGTGTTTGACACCAGTTCAAGTTATTGCACTGAGGATAGGTCAGGGTGTGGAACAGCTGAGTAGGGATTGGTAAAACGAGGACCTTTTCTTATAGTTTTCAACTAGTTCTAAAACCTACATCACATTTATAAACTCATTTATTAATTAACATATTTCAAGAAACAAGATCAAAACGAATCCAATAATTATTTGCCGCTGTCTACCCATCCCACTAAGCCATAAGCCATCTTGACATGTAGGCCCACAAGGTTGGGTGGAGTAGTGACACTATCAAAATAATAGGTCATAAATTAGGATTCTGGTACAAAAACCCTACATAATTGCTTTCCTCTCAAAATTAGCATAACCCACTAAATGAATGAAATTTGAGATATAAGCTTCTTTTTTTTGTGAATTTGTACCAAATATTATGAAAATTGGCTAAAAACTGGAAGCATGGTTGGGAAAATGACTTATAATCGATACAGAGATGTACTCACTTTTCTTATTAAAAAAATCTTAAATATGGCTCCTATTATAACTATAATAGGTAGGTATAACTTTAACAAATATTGTCTAAGTAAATCGGTTTCACAACGGTATCTGTAAGAAGTGTATTGTTATTTGCTACTGTTCGCTAGCTTAAGTACACTGCAACCTGATACCCTCCTCATAAGAGGAGTCTAGTTCACAAAATAGGTAATATGAACTCGACTTACTTTAGTTGAATAATTAGTGTATGACATAAAAAAATCAACCTATCATTTTTAAGATTTTATCTACATACAATATAATCAGGTAAAAACATTAAAAGCTTACTATAAGTGTGTGCATTATGGTTGAGCGAAACATGTTTGACAATGTGAGTGAACTTTCTGTTCTTTTTAACATTAACTCACCAAGACAACCTATCTAACGCTGTATTTTCATAATATAGGCTAAATAAGTTTTAAACTCAATAATGGTAAGCAATTTGATGAAGATGTCCATCAGACCCAGATGTTATCTGTTTGCATAATCTAATGTGGCACATGCATATGGGTCCGAGATCGATTCTACGAGATGATAAAATGATACTAAAGATAATTTAAAGTTTTAAATTTCAGGAAGTTAGCACCAAAGAGATACACCTTACCCATTGTGTTTTGATACCTATCCAGGCTACAAACATTTTAATTGGGGGTGATTTTAAGAAATTATACCTGCATTTGCATGGAGGAAGCTTATAAAACCATTTAGGCAAAACCCACCCTCAGTAGGCCTAAACCCGGTTATAATTCCAACCTCGAACTTTCCATTATTGCCATAACATACTAGATGAGCCTGATATTTAGTTTGTGTACATGCACATGAAAAGTAAAAATGTATTATTATTATTATTATTATTATTATTTTACCCGCATTGGTGAACGCATGGTCTAAGGCGCTACTCTCGCGATATACTAGACTGTCAATGATGGGGAGATCACGATTTGAATTTCAATCAGATGTACTGAGGTGGGTTTTTTTTTCAAAGATTGTTTTCCCCTCTCCCTGCATACAAATGCAGGTAAACTTCCTATTAATATAGCCTTTCTCATCCCTGAAACGATTAGCAAAATTAGTACATAAGCGCGTAACCTGAATGGGTAGTAGGCCAAGAAGCTAAAAAAAATAGATATATTTATAAAAAATTCAGGAAATCATGATCATCATCAACAGTTTCTGGCATGTGGCCGGATCAGTTTAGTAAAATGCCTTCATCTTCCTATATCCTCCCACCATACTTGCACCTTTTTTATCACGTGCACACTTTCTGATTATCTACTCCTTTCATCTCTTTCTTGGCCTCCCTTGCAGTCTTTTTCCAACATACCGTACTTCATTTCCGTAGTTTTCTTTGTGATCCTCTCCTCCATCCTCATTACACTCCCATACCATCTCAGTCTTGCTTCCTCTACTATTTCATGTAGTCCCTGTACCCCCACTCTTTCTTTTCAAGAAATGCAATGCAAATACCAACATTGAAAGTTAAAATCCAAGGATATGGAAAATGTGTCTTAGGAGTCAAGTGTCAAGGGATCCAATGAAAAAACCTTTACCCTCTTGGATATTTCTCAAATTTGACTCACAGAAATGCATTCCCATTGTTGGTAAAAATGCCAATTTTTCTGATTTTTATTTACAGTAGTTTTTAAGTTTCCCTCTGGAATCTCAATTTGATGCTGACATGTAATAGCAAAATAAATTATTACTCAGGCTGGAAATGCGATAGAAAGCTGAGGAAAAAACATTTTGAAACTTATTTTATAAGCTTTCATGTGATAAATAGTACTGCTAGTTTTGGACAGTTTTTAATTTCAAGATTATGTCATGTAATTTTTGACCTTGAATTTCTAAAACACCTAATTAAAAAACCTCATACATGAACTTAAATATTTTATTATCTTTTGTGGAAAGTTTCATCATGGGTTCATAGTAGGATCATGTGTTGGTCAAATTAGAAATAATATTATGCAAAGGAATATATGTTAATAAAATGAAGAATTTGTGCATCTATAATGAGCGTTTCACAATATTTACCTTACACAGAGGGCTGAAATTTAAATATGACTAGCCCCTGTGCACCAACATATGCACCTCGAAGCCAGAACTATACAATTTGGATTAGATTTTTTAAATTAATTAAAAACTTGGTTGGAAGAAATAAAATGAGATTTTTTTTTCTGTCTGTCTGAAGCAGATAAAAGCGTTGTCAAGGGTAACCACACAATCCATTGTATGGTTATTCCAAGCAGTAGTAGTAGATAATAATATATTAAGAAATAGTGATGAAGTTATTTTCCAAAAGTGAACAATCATACAAGTTTTCATTGTCAGGAGGTTTGAAACAGACACACTCGCGGAAGTAAAAGGATATGTAGCATGTGAGTACAACAATTAATGGTGGCTTGGTGTAGTTTTGGCCAAGAATGATACAACTGATATGGTGAAAGGGAAGCTACTGTTCCATCCTTTACATATACACACGATTCTGAAGATAAACACGAAGCATCTGTCTACTAAATTTTCACACTGGTAGAACCCAGATCTCATTGGCCACGCTTAGGGGCCATACATGTGATACTAACGCAATTTTAGGCCTTTTTTGACCCCTCCTTCCCCCATATCATGCTCCTTAACACTTTGACAACCCCCCTCCCCACTTAAGTTGTGTAAAGCTTCCAGTCTCAACTATAAAAAAGCACCTTTTCTTCATGTCATTTTCGAATGGACTGTAGTTTTTTAAAAGACTAGTTATTTTCACATCGGATCTTATAAGTTTAAATTGTATTTACAAAAAAACATGATTTTAAGTATGAAAAAGCTTAAGTTTATACATGACTAGATCATTTTTTAAACAACTTGCAACAGAGTTAGTTGCAACCATTCACTGTTTAGTAGCCTACCTATTTCAGTGAATTCAATTAATTCAAACAATTTTATTTTTGTTTGTTTTATAAACTAAAACTTTGTTATGTTATGCTAGCCTATGCCACCCTCCGGGCTCCCACGTGTTATACAGCGTAATTCTATGATGGCCCCCTCCCCATCAAATGTGTTACATTATATATGTACGGCCCCTTACTACCTTTGCAAGGACAAAATGGGCATAGCAACCTCTAATGGCACAGGTTATAACCATAGTAGAATCCTTGGTTTAGATTCTGACCTGGTTAAGATTTGATCACCCTGGATTCATGTGCATAAGTTTATAACTCAAAGGGGGATTCAAATATATTATGTTCAAGCGCCAGGTAGTTTCATGTTCCCTACCAATGAGTGAAGATCACAAATTAATAATTACTTACACTTAATTTATTCCACACTTTTGATTCTGATGATCATTTGAAGAATGAATATAAATAATTGAGGTTGAGTTTGAGTGACTAGTTCATCTCCAAACCTTTGAATGTGCGAGTGTTTAATACACGTCCGATCTGTTTTCCGGTATCATCACGAGTTATTCTTCAATGGAAGCCTGAGAGGTCTTCTTGTCACTCTCTCCACAGCCACTTCCCTTGGTGATTTCCCTGGCCAAGGTTGTGTTTACTGCCTTAAAAATAACTGCAAAATGGGTCAGGGAAATCTTTTAAGAATTGTCTTTTTCATAACTGCTAGTTTTTTGTCAGGATTGTAAATACAAAAAAAATCAATGTTTATTGTAACCTTGATAGTGAGAGCAAGTGACGTTCCAATATGTTCTTATTCTAACTCACCAGACTGCTAAAATTAACATGAAGTATATGCGATGCTTTAAACCATAGCTCTTCAAAATTATCTACAAAGGATTGTTGAAGTAGCTCTTCAAAATTATCTTACAAAGGATTGTTGAAGTTGTTAGCATGGAAGAAGGAATTGCGACAATACAAACTTACAGGAAGGTACAATTATTTATAAATTTTAATATATTATGATTTATTTTAAGGACTTTGGTTATTTTTCTAAGTTTCATACACCTCGAGATAAATTATTTACCGTAACCATGCTAGTATATAGTGGTCCTTGTCCAAAATAATTGAAAATTGTGAATTGAAGTGACAGTTTTTCTTTCACATAAATAGTTTTTCCTTTGCATAACATTTTTTTTTTAAACTGACAAACAAAGAATCCTAGTGTGATTTAATGATGAAACTTTCTATAAATGATACTTGAATATATATATATATATAAGGTTGAGTGTATTTTTAAGTGAATGTGTATTTAAATTTAAAACCGTACTAGGTGGGTACGGGACAAAGAAAATGAGAGTAACAAAATCAATTGACAAGGTTTGGCTTAATAATTTATAGAATATTATAGGTAGCCAAACCAAACTAATATCAATGGATCATTTGTCAAATCAGCCAATTAAAAAATATTTTTGGGCCTGAAGGATTCCGATTTTTAAGAGTTTTTGTTGTTTTATTGTACTTATCAAAAGAACAACATATGCAAAATTTCAGACTTTTTGCCAGGATAGTTTTTTTTAATAAATTTCTAAAAATTGCAAAAATAGGCAAATTTGGTGTTGTTTTGAAAGATAAAAATACATATAGATCTGCAATAGATGGTGCTGGCGAGCTCTTTTAGGGCTCATTTTAAATCTCTTTTGAAGGGCTTTGTTTGATATGCAACACAACATACTTTTTAAAAATATTTTTTTTCTAACCTGCTTTCAAAATTTTTATTTTTGTAAATCTTAAAAACAACATATTTAATCTTTTTTCTAAAAAAATATATGCTATTCTTACATGCATTGGCTAGTGGTATACCAAATTTAAAGATGGAGAAAAGATGGATTCATGAAAAAATAATTACTAAAGAATACAAGCACATGTAATATTGACCATCTTAAGGGGGCAAATTGTGCTTGAAATGTGTTTTTAAATTTGGATATTAAATATAAACTTACTGGAAATATTTAAAGTTATTACAATGAGAAACAGGTTTGTGCATGTATGTGAGTATGCAGAGGGTTTTAAATGAGCCTGTTTAACTTCAAGTCATTTGACAAAATTGCTAGTTTATCTCAGCTCAGTTCTCTTTCAGTTTGTGTTCAGGTTAGCTGTGTGTTATAGTGTCATGAAGTAGGTCCGATCTTGGTTTTAAATTTAGGTCTGTTTTTAAAGAAGAGTGTCATGTTGTGAAGATTTATGTTTTTCAACTTATGTTTGAAAATGTATTTTTATGTGACTATAAGTGAGTGTCAAATTTAAGGTCAGGTTCAATGTTTACAAACAGTTTTCGCAAAACTTTTTTAATTTTATTAAGACTTTTTTTATTTAACCATAGCAAATCAAGAAAAAAAGACCAATTGGGCAGTGTTTTCTGTAAAATGCTATAATCCTTTAAAGAAAAAGAACATACATAGTCGGTAGTCGAGAAAAAAAAAGCTTTTAGTAGATTCCTACACCAAACAAAAAATAGAAAACGTACAAACAACTTTTGAAAAAAACATTAATTGGGCCTCAGAATGTGGAGATTAAAAAATCAGCAACTGTAGAAGACAAATCAGAAATCATAACCCAATTAGAAAACAAGTTTTTTCAAACTGCAAGCTGGAGTGAAAAGATGACTATATTATCTGTTTTGCCTTGTAGCAGCAGCAGCAGAATGAGAAATTAGTTTGGAGTTAGTGATTATATGGCCAAAGCGGTAAACAAAATTAGTCAAAGAAAAGGGCATCCTTTCAAGTCCTAGCACCAAGCCAGAGAAAACTTTAAATTCAACAAAAAATCCGCTTGTTCTTGATTTCTATAACAGAGATGATATAAGCAGAGTGATGCCAGGGGAGAAAGATGTTCCAGTTCGGAGGGACAAACAACAAAAAACGTATTTACAAAAATAGCTTGTTTTGACAAATCTGACTGAACTTTACCAAATGCTCAAAGCAGAGCACCCAACATATCATATTGGTTTTTCTAAATTTTGTGGGTTGAGGCCACAAAATAATATTTTAACAAGGAAGAGTGGAACCCATACAATGTGTGTGTGTGCACTACTCCTTAGAATGTAAAATTAATGATGAATGGATCTAAAATGAACAATCTTGTATTGAATATAGATGAAGCGCCATTAAAAACTACCAAACCTGCTCAGCAACAGGAAGAACATACACTCACCAAAGAAGAGATGGCCGGATCATCCCTTCTTCTAGATAAAAAGCTGAAAAAATGTGAAACCTAAATGAAATATTAATTTTAATTTGTTAAATCAGAAAAGAGTCAAGACTTTTTAATTATTTATTAGTGTACATAGCGGTGATGTTTCTTCAAACGTATGGGTTTGTTGGTGATAAACAATATTTTTAAGTATCATTTATTTTGTGCTTTAAATTGATACCAGTGAAATATCAAGGACTCCATCACTGGATGAATGTCAAGTAGGCCTTGACTAGTGGTTTTATATTTTATCATTCCAGCCGTTAGTAAAATTATACAGTTTTTAAATCAAAATGCAAGCACTAGGCCGATTTAATTTGAATAATAAAACCTGAACTTTTTTGTGCTGATGACCTGCGGATTACCATAGTTAGATTTTTGTCACAACAAAACCAATCTTTTCTCCATCTTCAAATTTGGTACACTCTAGTCAATACATATAAGAATAACATATATATTTTTAGAAAAAAATCAATATTGGTGTTTTTGAGATTTTCAATAATCAAATTTTTGAAAGCGAACTGGAAAATAATATTTTTTAAAAGTATGTTGTGTTGCATATCAAATTAAATCCCTTCAAAAGAGATTTAAAATTAGCCTAAAAATATATCTCTGGCACCATGCTGAGCTACATGCATTTTTCTGTTTCAAAACAACATGAAATTGGCCTCTTTCTGTAATTTTTGGAAATTAATTTTAAAAAACTAAAAAAAAATTAAATTTGTCTTTTTGATCAACTTCATAAGTACAACCAATATACAAAAAATCATTCAAATCTGAAATATTAAGGTTCAAACCTATGGTTGATTTGACATAGATTGACCCCAATCAATATCCGAGGGAATATATATATATATTTACTACCCGTTCGGACTATACGCTTTGTACTAATTATGCTAATGGATTAGTTATTGGAAAGGTTGAATTAGAGGAAGTGAACTCGCATTTGCGTGGAGGGAGAGTGGAAAACCACTAAGGAAAAACCACCCCCAGTTCACCTGACCGAGATTCGAACCTTGATCTCCCCGTCCTCAGCAGTCAAGCTCAACACGACAAGCGCGTTAGCCACCTACGCCACCTGGCGGGTCAGCTGAGGGGATAAAGATTCGTCAATGACTTTCAGATTGGGCACCGTGCCACGCGAGTGGCAGGATGGGGTCCACCATTTTGTGTACAATCCGCCGCACCTTAGAAACATCCAAAAAGTATAACTTCACACTCTGTTGTGGTATGACACTCATTTTGGTGTCAAACAACTCTTGTTGCGATCTATTGATTTAACTAATAATACTTAAATTGTATTCCAGTGTTAGCGAAGAAAATGTGGATTGAAGTTGAAGAATTCTAGAGATTTCCCAATGTCTGGCTATACTCACCAGAAATATGCCGGACGTATACGACGGGAAAGAGCAGCTCGTCAGCTATCCAGTAATACCCCAATGTTTGTGTCAGAAGGAAGGCAGTATTGGGAGCGAGAAAAATTGGAAGCGGTGCAGCGTATTCATGTAAAACTCCTTTGACCATGTGTCTCCACAGCCACAAATCAATTTTTTTATTTTTTTTATTTTTTAAAAATTCTATTTTTGTGAAATTTAAGGACAAAATGTTTATGGTATGATCTTGAAATTAAATATTCAGAGGGCCGTAGCTTTAAAGTGCCTTCCAAGCTTTCCTAGGAATTGTGGTGTCCGAAGCCTGAACACCAAAGGGTTCCCCTCCAAACACCAGTACCTAAGTCTATTCTTAGAATAAGTGCCACTAGTCCAAAATGTAATGCAATGTAAACACACATCTGACATGATTTAAAATGGGATATGAGTGAGCTAGGATTTTATTGACAGTTAATCACAATCACATGGATCATCAAACTAAGTAGGTCCTACAAAAAATATATTTCTTAGATTAAAATTGTAACAATATGTGGGGTCTTCTGATTTATGGATGCTCTGGGGCTGTAACCTGTCACTCTCCCTTAAATGAAAGCCTGCATATTGTAATAATATTTTGATGCCGGAGTTTGTAGGACTTGATCACCCAATGAAATTTTGCTGTAAATGCTATTTTTTTCTGTCCAAATGGTATACCTAGTAGAAAATATCAGCTGTTAGTAATCTAAGGAGCAGTTGTTTGTCTGTTGCCATTTTATCAGGATTAAGATTTAAGTTTACTCTTTTCACATATTTAATATATCTTTATCTATGAGTAGACTGTGTTTTTTGTCAAAATATTTATAAATTAAACCATGGTGTAGGTGTATATCAGTGTTGGTTGTTTAAATTGGCAGTATTAGACAGCGATTCATTTCATTTCTTGGATTGTTATTTAGTTCTCTAAAAAGATTTCTTTTTGGGATCAAGTCCCCCATCTTGAAGGAGCTCTAATCCCGGATGTGTTTGAAGCTTAAAAACAAGCCAATAATTAAGGAATGTTTATATTTTGAATTGTTATTTATTATTCATTGGTTTTGTTGAAACAAAACAAAAGGAGGAAAGAAGAGGGAATCACCAGAATCTGCGGCTGTGAAGGCAGCTGTTGAAGTTGTATGAGCAAGTGGAACGGTGAAAACTACTGCAAAAAATGAATGTATAAATGTGATCACAATCAAAGGAGATTGAGTTCCTGGTTACAAAACGGTGCAGGTTTTTACCTAAAAGAAAGAAGCATAACTTGCTGAAGATCTTTTGCACGCCTCACAAATTTAAAATATGAAACTGAGGCCTATGAATTTGGAGTGGCAGGTAAAAAAAAACCTTCATTCAGGGAGAGAAACAAAAAGGCTGTAAAAGACAAGGTAAACTTTTTTTAGAAAAAAAAAAATCAGCAGCTTTGCACTTCAAAACTCCAGCATCAACCAGCCTCGCCTGTAGCACTACCTTCAACATGCACACTGTTGGAACATTCTTCAGCAATTTACGAATCATCTTTGAGAGGTATGGTTTTCCACCAGAACAAACATGGAATGTAAACAAAACTGGTATTACATCTGTGCAAAGACCATCAAAAATTATAGGTGAAAAAGAATTAAAACAAATAGGGAACATATGTCTGGAGAAAGGGGTGAACTCATGACACACTGTATAGTTGTTAATGTTTGTGGTGACAACATCCATCCACTTTTTTTTTTGTCTTCCCCAGAATTAACTGGCAAGACTTAATGCTTTATGGAGCCCCATCAGGATCTGCAGGTGCTACACATAGTTCAGGCTGGCTTATGAGCTGTAATTTCTCGAAATAACTCAACTGTTTCAAAAAATTCTTTTCACGCAACCTAAAGAACAAACATCTCCCAATTTAAGGACAATCATGACAGCCATGTGACACTGGACGCAACAAACTTTGCCAGAAGTAATGGTATTGTCCTTCTTACTATATACCCCCTCACACATCCCACAAATTGCAGCTGCTATACTGCTCAGTTATTGCACCAGAGAAAACTTAATACAATATTACCACAGCTGACCTATGACATTGCAGGTCTTTTTTGGGACCCACATACTCTTAAGACACTTAATACCAGAAAATATTTTAAGTGGTTTCCGAGTCTTTGGAATTTGTCCATTTAGGCCTCTGAAATATTTTGGCTTACTGATTTAAAGTTCCTTACAAGTCAGGTTACAGACAGACCATTCCCCAAATATGAAATCCCTGAATCAGTCGGCCGACAGCAAGAAAGCCAATCTGAAGAGCAATGGCCACTGGAAAAAGAATAGACCCTTGAACCTGAGCCAGTAACATCTCATCACTTTTCTCCAGAGGAAGTCTTTCCATTCACTAAGGCACCTCCTAAGACTGAAAGCACACCTGGTAGGGCAAGAGACAGCAGAGGGATGGATGTAGAATTCTGAATTGTAATGTCCAAACTATATAAACACAGGATACTTGATTGGAACTACACATTCTCTCTTTATTTAACAGAAATACACAGTGTTCTACAATATACAAGTATCCGGACCCAACAACTGATTGTGTATCTTTTCACTACCTCTAACTCTCTAGTCAAGCACACAACCTATATAATCCTCTCATTGCTTTAGTCAAATAACAACTCTCTTCCCTTCTCCGGAAAAAAGTTTATATATATATATATATATATATGTCTACCGTATATAACACTTAACAGCAAATATCTTGCTAGGTTTTGGTATTTTATCTGACCTTCGCAGCACTGGCTCCCCTGGCTTGATATACTTTAGTTAGTTCTCTGTTGACTTGGCTTTTCTTTCACTCTCTTGTTCCCCTTTCTCAATTTCCTTATACCTTTTTGTTTCCTGATTTCTCCAAACCTTCTTGCTTTCCCCAGGGAACCAAGATCCTAGAATGATCGGCTGGTTCTCCATGCCTGTCATACCATCACTCCAGCTTGACCTTAAATTATATGCATGGCAATACCTATTACTAGCCATATCATAATATTTTCCTCTCAAACCAGAACACTTTTAGGGTTTTTTTTGAGGAAAATAATAATGCAGAGCCCTATTGGTGTAAAAGGGGAAATTAGCATAAAAATAATTTTACTGGCTTCTCCCACCCCTCCACCCTTACAAATCCAAAGGATGTTTATGATGTAATTGGGGACACAAATTTTTGAAAATTAATCCCCATTTAAAAGCTAAAAGCTAATTTTTTTCATTTATTTAGATGAAAACTGAAGCCAAACTCAATGATAGAACTATACTTGAATGCCTTAAAGAGAAATGTATGAATAAAAAGATATGAAGTTATAAAACATAATATATTATAGACTATGAGATTTAACAAACTTAAAGTCTACTGCTAAACACACTAATTATCAGGTTGAAATCAATTGTATTTGTTACTTGCATGACATTTTTTTTAGAAATGCTTTGTTATTCTTTATCTTTTGATAAAATTCTGTGCAACTTATTTCAATGTTTATTATGCAGCACATTAGGCATTTTACTGTTGAATCTGCCATTCTTCCTCTTTCTTGAGACCATACATTGTTCATCAGTGAGAACACCCTCTCAACAGGAGCGAAAGTGCCTGGTAAGCAGAAAATGTACTCCGCAACTCGGCGAGGGTTGGATACAGAAATGTTCTGGTCTTTGAAGTGATTGAATAGTTGAACCCACTTTTCTTCACAATTTAAGTTTGTTGTTTTGAAAATGTCACAGTTTGAAGACCAAAATGCCTTGGCAACCACCACTTCATCAAATAATTCATCTAAGTTTATTACACCATTTCCAAGTGTTTCATTAATCTTTTCTGGTAATTTTTCAATTTCGGGCCATATAATTTTACTGTTGTTTATCCAGACAAAAGATTCTGCTCCGCCGAAACTATTTTCCCATAGATCAATGTAGGACACACATTGATCATAAAAATTGATAAAATTCTTTCACAACTATATCAACATTAATGCTTCCTGCCTCCTCTAATGTCTTGAACATTTTTTTTTTTTTTGGCTCCTTGTGGTGTAAATCTATTATCCCGCCTTTCTTCAAGATTTGTTTTCAATTTCTTAAGTTTGATAACAGTATAAGTTGCACTTGCTTTTGTTTTCTCTATGGTCAATATTGTTTTGTTAAACAGATTTAGCTGCCCATGAACGAACCACAAATACATTTCCTCACAATCCTTGTCAAATAACTTTTTTATTATCAATGTGCAGTGTTCTTGGGAGCAAAAGTAAAACTTTAGTCCTTTGTAAATTTAATTTATCCTTTCAATAGCTGGAAGCAGTGAAAGAAATCGGGTATTGCCATATTACAGAACCCTTTTGTATTCAACGTCTACAAGCTCAGAACTCTTTCAGCTAAGTCACATGGACAGTGTAAAGTGGAAATATTTATAAACTTTTACCACAAGAGCTTCTACTTCAATAGGTAAAACATCAACAGCTGTTTGAAAACAGTTGTGAACAATATGGGAACCACAACCAACACCCACAATATTTCTTCCCATTTCTTTCTTTAACTGACTGTAAACATTGTTTACCCCTTTCTGTTTTACGCCTCCAAAATTTGTGTTGCAGTTGTCAGCACAAAACCCAATAATTTCTTTTAGAAAATAATGTTTTTTGATAACTAACAACAAGTAGTTTGCCAATATTTCTGATGTTTTACCAACAACAGATTGAAAGTCTAAAAGTTTAACTTTTACTTCTTGTTCTGGTACAAAGTATCACACAACACAAGGTACAATTTTAACCTATTTTCTGTTGGAAGCCTCAATTGTCATTGGCGCCATCACATGTACAACAATAGCCTCACATTTCGTTCTGGCAACACCATACTTTGGTTCAAAGAACTTGGAGATTAATTTAGATGAACAATCAGCTGTTTTAAAGCCTAAATCATGAGCAGCAGTATGAAACGCAAAAATTGCTTCGTTGGCAGCTATTAAAAGGTCTTTACAGGATCAGCGCTTATAAAATATGACAAATGTTTTGAAAAACCTGCGGCTGCAGTCAAACTATCTTTGTTCGTACTTAACCCTATGAACTTGGTCACAAACTTTTTTCAGAAATGGATTTTCTTTTTTTAACTCATCAGTAAATTTAGTTTCTTTTTGGCATGTTTTACTTGCTAAAATAAAACGATTTACATCAAAATATTAACTTAGAAAATAAAATAATCAATCAAGACAAGATAAATAAAATAAGTTATTAGTTAAATAACATCGGCTATGACTACTTGCTTACAGACGAACAGACCTCAGCGGACTAATCTAGTCCGCACCCGCATGCTGTGATTTGTTTTGACTCTTGACTTCGGATGTTGAAGTGACGTAATGGAGGAGAGAAAAAAAAGTTAGTAGTGTTGCCAAATCAACCAATATCTACCTATTTTCTTTCACTTGTGTGAACTTTTCATATTCTTAACATTTTTCTTCTGGCCGGAACAAAATGGCAAATCGACTGGGGCCCAGGGACTAAACCTTCAAACAGGGCCAGTCCTGGTCAAACAGAAACATATGATAAGCCTACCTATTACCAACCTTGAGCTTAACTATATATGTAACTGGTCTTTCTTACTCACACAGTCTGGAAGCCAATTTTCTACCTCATCTCTGACCGTTTTTAGCCACACCTTTTGACCTAATGTAACATTTCTCATCTCACCTCCTTTCCCACTTTTTGATTTGCTAATTCCCGTCTCCCTATTTGAGCTCGGTTTAAACTATGATAGCGCCGTTCTTGGTTTTCCCCCAGAAACAACTATGCTGGTGTTTTATTTGTGAGTTTGTGAGTGAGTATCAAGGTATGAGAATAACAGCTTATCTATTGTGTTAAAACGATCTACTAAGCCCTTCTTTATTCTCCTGTAATGTCAACTTGAGCAATGATTTCTTAACACTTTTTACTGCGATCTCTGCTGCCTCATTTGATTTTGGGTGCTAGGGAGGACTTTTCATGTGTCTAACTCAATTCTGTCTCAAAAACAACACAAACTCCTCTGAGACCAGCAGTGGTCCATTATCACTTACCAGTAGCTTTGATAATCCTAACATTGCAAAATACGTTCTAGGTTTCCCAAGAGTATCTTGTGAAAAATAAACAACTTTATTCATTTTGAGTGAGCATCACATGAGATTAAGACATTCTGTATCTTTATTTCCACAAAATCCACATGGACTCTTTCCCAAATTCTCTTAGCACATGGTCAATGTTGTTGTGGAATGAGTTCCGCAATGTTTAATACGCTTTGGCAAACATCACATTTTTTACTTACTTCCTTCAAATTACCATCAAGATTTGATCAATGTTGTCGTGGAATGGGTTCCGCAATGTTTAAAATTATTTGGCAAATGTCACACCTTTTACTTATTTCCTCCAAATTACTATTAAGATTGATCCACCACAGGTAGCTTCTCACTAACATTTTTGATCGAACAATTCCTGGATGTTTTTTAAGTAGCAGCTCCAACACCCTGGTTTGTAACACTTTCAGGATCACTTCCCTATTTACCTAGGTTAAACAGTTCTGATCCATTGATAGCCTAATTCCTTCTTTCTAACAAAGTATGGCTTAAGACTTTCAACCGAACAAACACTCATCCATCCATATTGGGTAAAATCATACACTTTGGACAAAAGCAGATTACATAGTGTTGTGTAGCCTACTTCTTTCTTGACAATGGCAACTCATCCACATTGAAAAATCCAAGCAGGCTTGTCCACCCACCTCTGGCCTCAACCCATCTGCATTTCCCATCTTATCCCCACTCCTATATTGAACCTCATACTGATGTGATGCCCAAATTATAGCCCACCAAGTCAACCTAGCTGCTGCCATTATTGGCACTCCTCCTTTAGAATCCAAAATTGTTGTCAACGGTTTATGGTCTGTGAGCAAAGTAAATTTGCAATCGGCTAGGTAAAAGTAAAATTTCTTAAGGCCAAATATTATAGCACTCGCTTCCCGCTCTATTTGTGCATAGTTTTGATCACTCCTTGTAAGTGTTCTTGAGCCAAAAGCAATAGGGTGCTCCTCCCCATTTAGCATTACATGCAAAATTACTTCGCCGTCTTCATAAAGTGAGGCACCAAACGGCTTAGATGGGTTATAATGAGTAATCACCTGGAGCTTAAGAATCACCTCCTTTACCTTTTTCAAATGCCCTTTTACAGTACTTTGTCCTCTTCCAAGTATGTTTCACCCCCAATAGCTGATACATTTGTTCAAGCACTGTGGACAAGTATGGCAAAAAAGAGGAGTAATAACTAATAGATCCTAAAAATGATCTTAGCTGAGAAACGTCCATCGGTGCAAGAGCCTCCCTGACCACTATGAGTTTACTTTCTGTGGGATGCCTCCCTTCTGCATATACTTTGAGACCCATGAATGCAATCTCCTTCTTAATAAATACATTTATTTTAATTAACTTTAATTTCATATTGACTTAGTCTACTTAAAACCCTTTTGGTATTTTCTTCACATTTCTCTAGGGTTGATCCAAAAATGACCAAATCATCGAGATGTTAGATAGTCTTAGGTAATCCTAACAGAACTTGATTCACGACAGACTGAAAAATAGCTGGTGCTGAAGACCACCAAAACTTAACCTTGTATATTGGAACAGCCCTACAAAGGTATTGATAGTCAGCACTGGCCTAAACTCCGGACTAAGTTTTAACTGTTAGTTTGCATTCCTGAGGTCTATATCAGTATACCATTTACTCCCTGGCAAGGATGCAAATATTTCTGAAATATTTTGTAACGGATAGTGATCTGTGACCATATTGGTGCTGATGGTTACTATAATCCCCATACAGCCTAATTCCTTTATTATCGCCGTTTTCAACCACTACCACTGGTGTCGTCCAACTGCTGTACCTCACTTGAATTAAGATGTTGTCTTGTGGTATATACAGCTCCGCTTCCACCAACTCCCTTCTAGCATAAAAAACTGGCCTTGCCTTACAAAATTTTGGGGTCACACCTTGTTTCAAAGCAATTAACGCTTGAAAACCTTTAATGATGCTGCCTTGTGATTTAAAACAGTTTGGAAAGTCCTCCTTTAAGTTATTCACCCACTTTGAAATAGCTTGTTTTTTATTTAGTTCTAGGCCTACTTGACCTACCATCCCTCCTATTCTCCTGACACTATTACCTTAGCCAATACCGGCAAGGCCTCCCCTGTGTATGTGAAAAGATTTACCTTACATGGTGAGTAATTACCGTTTGTGAAATTATCTTGAAAGGTTTTTAAACAGGTCACTGCTGAACCAGTATCAACCTCGAACTGAATTACTATCCCCTTTATTTTAATTTCCATTAGCCTATGAATTTGGATTTAATTAAATTCACCCCCCTAACCTCAAAGGGACCATTTTGAACACTACGGTATTTATATAAATAAAGGTCAAAGTCCTGGTGTGGTTCCTCCTCATGCGATTCCTCCCTATCCTGAACCTGATTCACTTTCTTTAAGCACATCTTCTGTAAAGGCCCCTTTTGATGACACACATTACACCTATATGCCTTTAATTTGCATTTCGACGCCCTGTGATTTTTATAACCGCACACAAACAACTCCTTTTGCCCTCTTGAAAAATTGTACCTCCTCTATTTTCCCTTCCATTCTGGGAACTTCTTGGAGATTTGTTGCGCGCTTTCCTATTGCTGCATTGGTCTCAACATCATAGATTATTTTTGTGCTGCCTCCAGAAAAACTGCCAGCACAACTGCCTGCTTACAGGTTAGTTTAATGTCACCGATTAGTCTCTCTCTCTCTTATGGAATTATTGTTAATCTCACAAATTAACATATCATATAAATGGTCATTCAAATCCCCTCCAAAACTAATGGTCATTTTCCTCAGTGTTGCAATATATTGCGAAATAGATTCCTCGGGAGCTTGCAATCACATATGGAATTTAAAACACTCAGACCTGAACGAAGGCTTCGGAAAAAAAGCGGATTTCATACCAAATCCACTAGTTCATCAGATGTTAGCTCTGATGGTTTTCTCGGCGTACACAAGTCTCGTAATAGGCCAAATGTTTTGAGGCCAATTACCGTGATTAACACACAAACTTTTTCTGCCTCAGTTTTATTGCACTTTATATAATTTTCAAACTTTCTATATATGCCAACCACAATTCTTCCTCCAACCGAAGCCAATCACTCGCATCACCATTTCACCCTAGTTTTCTTATGTCCTCAGAGTTTTTCATGTATTATCACGTCTAAAGTTCAGATCCTTGTCGCCATTGTAGTGTCCGAAATAGATAAGCACATGATACTCGGTTGGAACTACACTTTCTCTCTTTATTTAACAGTAATACACAACATTCTACAGTTTAGGCTACAAGTACCCAGTTCCAACAACTAATTGTCGCGGGTTCACTTCCATCTTGTCACTACCTCTAACTCTAGTCAAGCACACAACTGATATAACCTTCTCACTGCCATCAAGGTTTTCGTAGTCAGGGGGGGATAACCCCCACCCCCCTCAAATTTTATGAACAAAACACATATGGCTTTATTTATGATTCAAATAATATAAAAATTAAGGTACAAGTACAAATTAGGGGGCTGTGTTACCATAAAAGGCACTTCAGAGAGCTTTTAGAAGTGTTTAATATCAGAAATTTCCCTAGCCTTTAGCAGTTAGGGGCTTATATTGCTATAAAAAAACACTTCAGAGAGCTTCTAGAGGTGTTTAATATGTAGACTTTTTCATAGCCTTTGGCAGTTAGGGAGGGAGTTATGTTGCCATAAAAACCCTTCAGATAGCTTATAGAACTACTGTTTATCAATTATATTTTTTTCTAGCCTCCGGAAATTAGGGGATATGCCCACCAAACCTCCCCTGAAATATTTGGCTGGCTACGGCCTTGAATGCCATGGTCAAATCACAACATGATTGATACTCAAGAAAAGTAAAAAAAAATTTGTCCAAAGGGAAGATGGAAATCAGCCAAGAAAATAGATTATCATAAATAAGTTCAAGTAACCTAGTGAAGAAAACACAAGCCTAGACGACAGCAGCGATCCTGCAAAGTATAACCCAATTATGAAAATGACGATAAATGGCTCATAATGATGGACACTAACATTGGCTCAGATTGTTATGTGGTTGTCAGATTTTACACTAAAGAGACAATCAAACATTCCTCAGTACAAGTTAGGTCAGTGGATGATTATATTATTTTATTAGAGAAAAAGGAGAATTAAAAGATTCTTCTTTCCAGATAAGTTAAAATTTATGAAAGTTACGTAAAACAATAGTAGGCTAAAATGTGAAGCTCCCGAAGCAAAGCTTTTTCAATATGGAAGAACTAGCTGAATTGCTGAGTTTATAACTTTCCTCAATTTAAAAAAAAACTTTTGAAGAAAAACTGAATTTGGATTTTCTTTTTGAATGTAAGCCTAACTTTGGTAGAGCCTCGATGTAGAATATATTTAAATTCTGAAATGTTCCCATTTTTTGTAAATAAAACCTATGTAAATTATTGTCAGCTTTTTTAAAAACAACTCATTGATTATTATTTTTGCCTAAACACCAATAGAATCACTTATTTTTATGCATTGGGAAAGTTACATGCTCCAAATATTGATAAGAGATTTTAACAGTTAGCTCATTAATTATTTTGCAGTATGAATGCAAAATATGAAAAGGGGGAGAGATCACGTCTTCTCACTCTGCCATATATTTTTACCAACTCCACTCAAAATTTATTCAGGAGCTCCAGCCCTGGTGACAGTCTACTTGAGGTTGTTTCATTAGATGATGTACAAAGAGTGTTTAATCAAAGTGATAAAACAATAAGCCTACTCATGTTATTCACTTACAAAAATTAAGCTTATACCATTAAAAGAATGAAATTGTTGTAAAAAAATGTAGTTAGCACAGCGTATTTCTACCCATTCAGGTTATACACTATAAAAATTGTTTAACCTACTTGTAAAAGGTTATGTGCATTCATAGGTATGTTAAATAACAATTGGGTTATAATCTAGGATTTTGTAGATTCAAATTAGTTGAGTTTTATGTATTATTATTTTACATCTAGGATGATATTATAACATTAATTTTGCTATAATTGGAAATCTGTTATTGTTGCGTGTATGGATGCTAAAAAATATATAAAATCTATCATGATATGATATAAGTTAGATAAAAACTACAGAATATCATGGTAAAAATAAATGTTATCTCGCAACGTTTTTATAGTTTACCCATGAGCTGTCCTTAAGGCCCAGATACAGACTCCGTATCCGTAGGTCCGTGGTCCGTACTCCGTGCTCCTGGTCCATAAGAAATTCTACTCACGATTACAGTCTCAGTATCCGTAATCACGTGACCGTTTCAACCAACGAGATAGTAAGAGACTTCATCCAATCAAATGATTCAAAAGAAAATAGTCTACAGCACGGAGCATGCGTCAAGCAGTCAGGAGTCAACTGATCAAAGAAAAAGAAACCAAAAATAAACTTTGTTGAAAAAACTTCCAGTATTATATTAAAATAATGGTTAAGATCACAAGAAATATATTTATAGCTTTATTCTAACTATCAAACTTAAAATAATAAGTGTTTGCAATAGCCTGAAAATGCTAAACAGATGTAGGCCTACTAATATTTTGGATGGAAAATCACTAGTATCCATAATTTATCAATTACAAAAAATTAAATGACGCTAGTAAATAGAGAATAAACCAAATAGGGGTGTTGAACCTACAAAAGCAAAGCTAATATTTCTGAGAACTTGGGTATTTCTCAGAAAACACTTTCCTAGAAGCCGCTCTTCCCTGGGTGTTTAGATTTTTAGAAAAATGTTTCTGAAATAGGTTAGCGTGTAGCCATCTTTTCATTTTGTATATGTTTCCCTAGCAGCGGATTCTATCACTGCTATTCTTTCTTTATTTCAAGGCGCATGCGCATATTTACTCGGCTGTGATTGGTAGTCCGTATAAACGAGTCCGTAGAAAGTTAAAGTTGGGCGACTTCTACGGAGTAAGGACTTACGGATAAGGACTCTGTGGCCAGTACAATCTAATATTGTAGCACCGATTTCTTACGGAGCACGGACTACGGACCACGGACCTACGGATACGGAGTCTGTGTCTGGGCCTTAAGGGTGTCCTAAATCGTAAACACCTTTTTACAACATGTTACAATATTTTTCTAAAGTTTAAATTACATAATTTATTGAACACAAAAACTAAGAAACTTTAACACACACAAACTTATTATTCATCTTAATCATCAAAATTTTAGAGATGAGATGTTATTTAAATTTAAATTAAATAAATATAATATCCATTACAAAGAAATGCATTTGCTACCATTTGCCTCTATTTCTATAATAACAATACAACAAAATTACCCATTAATTGAAAACACTTTCTACAAAAACGTAAATTCAAAAATTGTTATTGCCTATTGTAAGCAAATAAAAAAATATATATAATTTATCTAGAAATAACAGTAAATACTCGGTTGTCAGTTAAAAATCTAGGGCACAGATCAAATACCTAAAGTGTTTCAGAATCAAATATCACGGATCAAATAATAAGACGGTAAACAGGAATAATGTGGGGCTCCTTTATCTATGGTCCCTGCCAGCTACTTAGATTTAACGGATATTAAATGGATTTTATTTTGCCCACTAAAATGCTTTTGTTTATTAGGTTAAATGTAATTAAATGCTTACATTAAATAAATGGTACAATGAAATAGTAAATATTTCCTCAAATTAAAGTCTATCATAGTTTGTGACAAAATTTTCAAAAATGATTTATCAGTTAAATAAATAAACCATCTAGGTTCTAAAGCGAAAGCCAGCATCAAGAATCACAATTAGACCTCTGATAATTTTACATTTTTATATTTGTACACAAAATACTATTATATAGGAAACTTACGTCATCTTTGTCCAGTATTAGTCTAATTGTGTGTTTCATTCTAAGTGAAGCTTCCAGGCGCTATATAATCACTTGATTCGGATATTCGAATCGAAATTATTCACTTACCCTATATATAAATGGGGTTGTAGATTTGTAATTTTTTCTATTTAAGAAATATTAGTGGGTCCATTATGACGACTCTTTTAAAACCTAAGGGAAATGTATGTCCTTTATTTTACTATTATTCTTACACAAAAGTATTTCTATTGATGGCGAGTTACTTAATTGACTGATGCGTTCACTGTATAGTATATTGTTGTGTCTGTACTTTGGTCTTTTACACCCGTCACATGTACATGGAACTGAATAATAGGCATGTGTTGATAAGCTGCAAATTCAAAGGAATGCGTGTTGAGATAGCTGGTAGCAGGGTGAAGATGATAGTAACATAAAGCAACAAGTAGTAGTAATAAAAACATCATAGTATTGCCGACTCTTTACTACTTCTCAAAATCATTCGAATGATTATTTCAAGTCATTCGATCATTTTTCAAAGAATACAATGATTATTCCGCTATACCCATCACTACTCTAAACTAATTACTTAAAGTAACTGTAAAATATTAGCCTCGGATGACCAAAGTTGAGGTTAAAACTGAATAGCATATCTGTTGACAAGATGGCGAGAACATAATCTATTAGAACGTGGGATGTGAGAGGAGTGTGTGTTAAAGAGAATTAACTGTTATAATAAATGTTTGGAATAAAAATTTAATATTCTGTGTGAAACCCAACAGAAATGGAAATATATTTTGATGACGTGTGATGGAAATATGGCCCTTTGGTCAGGTGTGGATGAATGGATAAGAGGACGTAATGGAGCAGGTTTAATCCAAAGCCCAACATCTCAGCTGTTTGTGAGAATGCATGATTTGGTGTCAGCTAGACATATATAGGTACGTATGAAAATAGGCATTGATATAATTATGTTTTACGCTTGTTATGCTCCAGATGGGAATGTGGGAATTGAGTTTTGGAATGAGCTCAATGAAGTCTTGAATGCATGTGAACTGGAGTAAATGAATATTTTGTAAGGAAATATGAATGAATGGATGGGTATCTAAAATAAAAGTGCTTTATAAAGAGGGTTGGGAAGTTATAGTGATGAATCGGTAAACGAGAATGGTTATGAGTTATTGATATTGAGTCTGTGTTTAGAAAAAGGATTACTTTTGTCAAACACATGGCTTAAACACAAATATATTCACTTAAATGCCTGTAAAAGTGGTGATTCGAGAATGATGACTGATTTTGGGGAGTGTGATGAGAGAGTAAGAAGTTTAGTAAATAATTATAGAGCTTTGTGTGGAGCTGACTGCAGAACGTATCACTTTCTAGTGATCTCTTTAGTAAAATTATATAGGTATTTAGGAGGAAGCAGCACAAAAGCACTAAGAAAGTAAGAGCGAAGGTGGAATAATTGCAGGATAAAAGTGTGAGAACGCAATATGAAAGATTGCTGGGCAAAAAATAAACTTTACAATAACATGAATGGAATGTCAAAAACGTAAGAGGTTGTGGGACATATACAAAGAGAAAAATATGAATGCAAAGAAAGTAGTAAAGTAGAATAGGCAGCCAATGAGATTAAAATAAGGTTAAGGAATGCAAAATAATTTTGAAGAAAATAAGAAGTGGTTATAGAAGTCGGTAAAGAGAACGAAACACGGAGTACACAGAAAGGCCTATGATTTTCAGAATGATTGTGGTGAGATGATCTGGGATAAAAACATTATAAGCAAACGATAGAAAGAGTATTTTGAGCAATTTGTAGGACGAAAATAGGGAGAAAGTAGCTGAAAAAGCCGAAAATTATATGATGAGTGAAAGAATTAACGAGGATGAGGTATTAAAGATTATGAAAGTGTTGAGAGATGGCAAAGCTGTAGGCGTAGATGGGATTATAAGTGAAATACTTAAGTTTGGTGGCAGGGCAATACTTGCCAAATTGTATAAGCTGTTAAATGTGTGTGCCGGGATTTCAAATGTACCAAATGACTAGAAAAAAAGATGTTATAGTACCTTTGTACAAAAGCAATGGCAGTAAGAGTGAATGCATGAATTATAGGAAAAATAGTCTGTTGAATATTCCAAACATAGTTTTAAAGAGAGTATTAATTGAGAGGTTACCTATGTAAAAAAAAACTCCTGATAATATTTGGGGTGTGCAATGTGGTTTCATGCCAGGTAGAAGTTGAATGGACCAGATATTTGCATTGCAGTAAGTGAGTGAGAAATTTATGGCATTTGGGAAACAGGTTTTTTGTGCATTCATTGATCTGGAGAAAATGAATGATTGGGTGAATAGGAATGTGTTAATGGAAGGTTCTGAGAGAGTATGGTGTGGATGCATGTCTAGTATATGCAATTATGGTGGTGTATGATGGAAGTAAAGCGTGTGTTATGATGGATAGAGATTTGAGTTTGAGTGAATGGTTTCCCACTGAACAGTGACAGGGTGTTAGACAAGGTTGTGTTATGTCTCCATGGTTGTCATGAATATGTGTATGTGAGATTATTGTGAAGACGCTGTTGGTGTTTAAATTGAAAATGGGAATGTGAGAATGTTGCTATATGCAGATGATGCCGTATTAATTAATGGCTGAGTACAAAAATGACTTGCAAAATTCATAAAATCGTTTGAATGTGGGGACAGGCTGACTGTAGCTTCATATAAATGTCTCCAAAATAAAGGTGATATTTTTTTTATAGGGGTGGATCTGGAAATGATTGTTAGCTTAGTATAAATGGAAAACTGTTGGAAGAAGTGAATGATTTATCTACCTGGGCAGATTGTAGTGTAAAAATTGAAGGATGGATTTTAAAATAGACATACAGGAGAATACATCTCGGATAATAGTTGGATGCATGTGAACTATAGCAAACAAAGTGGTGATATTTAAAGAAGCGAGGGTGGTGGAAAATTAAGGTTTACTAACACCAATTGTTTAATTTATGTGAAGCATGGGTTTGTCAGTAGAAACAAAATAACAAGGTAATTGCCATTAGAATGGGATATCAAAGAAATGTATGTGGAAACAACTCATATGGACCGAGTCAGTAATGAATGGCTGCTGATGGATTGTAATTTGAAACGGAATCCAATAGGTCAATGTGAGAGAAGTGTGTAACATTGATTTGGGATGAAGCAAAGATTATGCATGGATAGAGAGGTGTGGAGAAAGTTAGTGAGGGTGGATTAAATATTGAGCTATATGCACAGTTTCTTGCCTACCCTATAAGGGAATGGCGTGATTAGTATTGTATGTGTTTCTAACTACCATTTAACGGTAAAACATTGAACTTCAAATATATTGTGTTTATCTTACAGTTATTGATAAATATTATCACACATTTTTCAAAATTATCTTATCAGTAATATTGTACTGATACTGCTGTCTTTCATTGTTTTGTGTATTCATCTAAAAAATTCTTTTGATTTTGATTAACTTTATTTCATGTTAAAATGTTCATAATGTCTTATTAATATGTTAAAATTTAAACCTATGTAATAGTACAAATTCTGTAAAATCATAATCCTAGAAGTGAGCTATTACTCTTTGGATAATGTAAGTAATTTATTGAATTAATAAAAATAAGTTTTATATGATGCTCTCTTTAGGGAAAACTTTAGTTCAAGGTTTATATTTTGTTTAGAAAGTTTTTATGTTGTGAACTTGCGCAAAGTTTGTTTTCCTTTTATTTTCTGTGATTTATGTTACGTAACTTTTTTTTAACAAACAACTCTTATTTCTAAAGTTATTGTTTAGTGTCTACCTTTTTAATATACAAGTTTCAAAATGGTGAGAAAATGAGTAAATCTATTATCAGGCCTCGTCTTACTCTCCTTAAGTTATGAAAACATTTTATTTATATTGAGCTATGACTGTTTTGACGACGGTAGTACTAATAAAATTAGGGCCAAGTACATTAATATAACAATATTTTTCCAAGTTTAGACTTTAATTTAAATCTTTTTTAAACAAATCTGGACTTTTATGCCAAATCCACAAATAACCGTCTCTTCTGTAATCTGCTTACTATTCCTTTAACATTTTTTAAAACTTAACTTTGTTATAGGTTAATTAATATTAAACACACAAAACGTCAACCTTCAAGGGTATTGTACTCTTTATTCTTCCCTTTCTTGGCCTTTCTTTCTTAAAATATCCAAAATACTGATATCAGACGTTTATTATTCCTAACATTAAAACAGGTAAAATAAAAAAAATAAACAAAATAATAATTATAATGAAAACATTTAAATCAAATAAGAAAAAGTTCCACTCACCTAAGCGACGAGGTATCTTTCGGTTATTCTAAAATTAGGCCTATATGGACACTTTACACTAAACACCAAACCGCATGTTTATTGTCCTTACGAATATGTATAAACCGTCTTATGACCAGGGGTGCAGAATATGTTCAGAGATCCATTATTTCCCCAGAACATAACATTTTCCAAAAAAAAAATGTCCGAAAACCACAGCGCTCAAAATAAAACCTAGAATTTTTTTATAGACACTGAAGGGAATAAGGATTATTACCTACTAGCCTACATACAAGAAGTTTGGAAAATTCAAATTCAAATATATTTTCAATCATAGTTATTTTTATTGTACTTACCTTATAGAAAATTTAGTTTTCTCCCATCTCCTTGTTTGCACTACACATTGTTATTAATTGTTCATTGATACCAGTAGATTTACTGGTACCAACATTTAATTTTACACTTGATAGTAAGAGGCAATGGAGTGTAATTCCTGGAGGCCTTGGTTTAATTGTTGATTTTCATAAACTTTTAGTTTTTTCGTAGACTCACCACTAACTGTAAGGTCTATCACTATCAACCACACTAGGGGAAATACTATCACTATTTATGATTATGAGTTTTTCCTGATCACATAATTTACGTTTTACAAAACTTGCAATTATTAGATACGTGATATCCAAGTTTATCATCGCTGCCATGCCATTCACAATAAGTAGGCCTATAGTTGACATAATAAACATTTGTTTCACTAAACCATCTAATTTTTTATTAACATTTATCTATGATACAATGTACAAACATAATAGGCCCACTAAATAAAACAATTTCAAGGCTACACTATTACATTATGCATGTCACGAGTTTAAATAAACTGTGTGTACATTGCCATGTAATTAGGCTTCGACATAAGGGTGACTGAATTTAAACTAAAACAAAACATTGTTCACCCTTTCCTTCCTCCCCCTGCCTGCCCGCCATAGCTACCAACACCCGAGGTAGGGTAGGTGACTGATGACTCATCACTCAATCACGCCACTAGCCAGTTTGAACTATTAGATTTTTTCTTTGCCCCTTATCTCAACCTCTGACTTCTTATCTAGAACTCTTACATACTATCTTAGCCCCTAGACACCGCAACTCTTTGTGCTTACACCGACACTGCCTCACTATGGCACATACTGATGTTGTCGGGTGTTGAGTGTCATTGGCCTTAGTTTTTCATGCAAATGAAACTACCATATCAGAACTAGAATGTACTAAAAACGTCATCAACAAAATTGTTGGACTTTTCCCTGCTCCAAATTTCCCCAGGACTGCCTTAATTTCCCCCGAACCTCATCAACGCGTTCGGACATATTCTGCACCCCTGCTTATGACCATAATTTACTTTACTTTATAATAAATTTTTCTTCAAGCGATTTGATTTGATTTAACTTAGCTGATTACACGTGTCCATAACGACTAAATTCTAGACAAATTTAAACATAATATTGTTGACTGTCATGGAAATAATAAACTAGTTTCCCATATTAATTATTATGACACTGATCCAAACCAGCTTAACCTAGCCCTCCATGTGTTATAAAATTAAATTAATTATTATACATAAAATAAACTATCTAATGAAATAATTAAATGGGGATGGTACACATAATACAATAATGTAATAGCCATTATAGTGTGCATTGTGCAAGATCACGAGTGTAACGCAAAGCATCATGGGTTGACATCATCCGTCCATTACGCAGGATCACCGTTAAGTTGCACGTCATCGTCAAGATTTACATTTTGAAAATTATTTGGACGATGTTGAGTCAAGTGTTATTTAGTATTATAGTATTTAATAAAAGTGTAATAAAAATTTAAAGCTTGATGTCATTCGATTCTGCATATACCTTCTTTAGTGTGCATAGTAAAGTGAATGAAATATCTAAACATTGTACCATTACAATGAAAACACGCCTCACATGGGACAGATAAAACATACTATAGCCGCCTTGTATAGGCCTGTACTAGACTATCAATTTGATTGGATGGCTAGACCATTTAGGATGGTCCTTCACTTAATGCTCACGTAATGTGAAAGTTTTCCCCTAGACAACTCTTCCTAAGTTAAATGAACGTTAAGTTAACTGCATAGTGATGGCTTTAATTTAAAAACATGAGAATCGTAACTTTACGTGAGCTTTAAGTTGATTGTGATTCCGGCATGACCAACAAAATTTTAACTACCTTACTTTTCAGTTTTTTTTACATCTCTATGGTGTTTCTTGTAGCTATTGATGTGTTGCTTAGGGAATATTTTTAACTCTTTTATCATCTAGGCCTACTCTTTTCGAGAGTTTTTTTAATGTTATGGTTTTTAATTTCAGTATGTAAAGTGTAGAGCATTTCTTTCAACAGAAAACTGTTTTAAAAATGTATTTAAATTTGTTATACTTTTCATTAGTAACTTACATTTTCATGGTGGTAGGGCCTATCTTAAGAAACTGTTCAACATGTAATCACACAATACTAAAGGTGGGGACACACTGGCGTCACGTCACGTGAGGTCACATGAGCTCACGTAAGCCATCAAAGTGTGAGTAGACTTATTTCTATTGATTAGATGGGAGCGCATTCACACTGGCGTCACTACATACACATCACGTGAGGTCATGTCTTATCATGTATCGTCACGCCCTCACGCGCTCTCACAATATCTGCGGCAGCACATATTTCGTGAGCCGTGAGTCCGTTGAAGGGTCGTAAGTGGACAAGTCGTTTGGTTTTCTTGGTTGTTAGAGTGTGTTAATTATGGAGGAAATGCTTATTGAAAAAGTGCGTAGCCGAGCTTTTCTTTATGATGTCAAGTCAGGAGACTACAGAGACCAGGAAATGAGAGCCAACGCTTGGGAAGAGATTGGGAAGGAGTTGAAAATAAAACGTAATTTGTTTTTTCATATTTATTTTATTTATTCATGTATAAACTCAATTTTTGGGGGGTTCTAAAAGTATACACTTGAAATTAGGAGACAAAATAAAAATATTATGGGACTATGACTATCGTAATTTGTTATATACAGTTTTTTTTAAGTTTCCACCCGTTTAACTCGAAAAGTATGCAAAATAAAAAAAAGTATTTCCGAACAAAAATTGTGTGGTTTCGAGGCGGAAAGAAAACAGCATGATTTGATTTAGTGGGCATTTTTAAAGTTATTTGGTCTCTGTGATATTTTTGTAAGTTGTGGTAATCCTTAGGCGAAATTCTTTGATCGTAGTAGGCTTTGTTTTATAAACAATATACTTTAGTTAGACCCGTGGAAAAAATCTAATAACGGAGACCCCGCTTTGGGTTAGTAAAACAATAATACCTTAAATTATTAACGTTTAGTAATATATCACTCATTGTAATAATATATTGATCATTTGTCAAATATTTTTGAAAACCAAGAATGTTTAAAAAAAATATTTCAAACAAAAATTATTTGTTTTTTTGGTTATATTCAGATGCCGATACAAATATTATAAGTTTCAATTAAAAAGATATTTCCTTCCTTTTCAAATTTATTTGATGCACCCACACCCTTTTCCTACGAGCCACTGCATTAGCCACTAAACCTGCATAAGCATTTTCCAACTCTTTTTCAAACTCAGATGAACTGCTTGATCCACTTCCCTCCATGGTTAGTCCAAGAATGAAGAACTTTAGATAAGAAACGTATTACTGAAAACTAAACGAGAGCGCATGTTGAGTGACATGACGTGACTATAGTGTGAGTATGTACAGCACGTCACGTCATATCTTTACCGTGTGAGGTCACATGAGCTCACGTGACGTGACGGCAGTGTGTTCCCACCTTAAGGCAGGTATGTAAGAATGTATGATAGTGGATGCTTAGTGGACCAATTGTGTGGTCCCGAGCACACTATCGCTCCACCTTTTAACCTATGATAACGTAAGCAAACCCACACTGGTGTTCACAATTCATCCACTTAGTCAAGTTCTTGCATACAGCCCTAAGTGAATGACACAAAATTGAGGAGCAGGCTGGGCTGAACTGGAATGGAGAGAACCTTGTCCTGACATGTGGAGGTGACCCTGATGGGGCTTGAAGGGGGGGGGGGAACATGTGAGTACAAGATTCTCTCCATTCCATCCTCATTGTTGTGCAGTTCACTAAGTATTGTGTGATCATATGTAAAACATAACTTTTCTTAAGGTGCCACCAAGAAAATGTACTAATGACCCTGACTATTTTTGGTTATATTTGGTTGTGGAGAGGTGGCTTGAAAGAATCTGAGAAGTACAACTCCTATAACCAAAAAGACAACACCTAAAATCAAAAGGGCTTAGTCTCTGAATTGTATTTTGGATGTAAGATAAGAGATCAAGAGTAAACATGGGCATGTCATATCTTCTGCACATGTTATGAGATGAATATTTGAGCATGGCTAAAAGGTACGAGGAGATCTATGCCTTTCTAACTCCTATGGTAGGCCTATGACGAGACCCAAAGGATCATGTATTATTATTAGTACCGCGTCTTACTACCCGTTCGGGTTATACGCACTTACGCTAATGTGTAATAGTAGGGTGATTGTGAGATGAAATGGAGGACCTACAGCTTAACGTGGAATCCGAACCACGGTGGAGGCCTGGCATTCCACACATTCACCAGTTGTGATTAATGCACGTCTTGTCAGAGGTGAAGGAAGGGTTTGGTAATCAGACAGATCTCTGCCGGGACCAAGGTTTGAACCCTGGACCCCTAGCACAAAAGTTTGACACCTTAACTCTAGACCACCAGGTCACCAAGGATCATGTAAGTGACTGCTACTTTTGTATTACAAAAACTTACACCTACCTACCTACCTACCTACTTGTATATGGCTTTTATTAAAAAAAAATAGGCATAAGATTGAGCAGCTAAACTTTCATTCACACTGCACTCGTGCGCAATCATGAATTGGCAGTACCAGTACCTCCAGAAATGTCTTTATTTGAAGTTGAGAAAATTGGCCATGAAAATCCTGAGATTCAAGCTCTAGGTGGCGGGCGACTATCCACCTCTTTCCTGTTCTTATGAACCTCATCTTCCTACTCAGCCTGAACTTAATGAATTAGGGACAGAGCTTAACTCAAGTTCTCAAAATGGCAATCTGACCCGCTAGGCTCTTATCTTTAAAACTGGATCCTACGGGACAAAACCACAAAAATGTCTTGAGTATTGAAGACGTCAAAAAGACCTCATAGAGCATAATTGTTTTTAAAGAATGGTGATCTCTGCTTTTGTAAATATATATATATATATATGAATAGTTTGATGAGGTACCTACTTAGAATATGAACACCATACTGATGAGTGGTGACATTAATTTATCAAAATAAATTTGAAAACCATACTTTTTCACATTGGTAACTCTCTGCCATTCATTCCCATTGGCCATTACCATAACAGGGAGTCCTATGGAAACTTGAAGATACTTCTGGAGAAGATAAATTATATTGCATACATTTGGAAGATGTGTGGGGATCTAAAAATGGTAGCACTTGTGTTAGGACTGCAGTTGGGGCACACGATGTACTGCTGTTTTTATTGGTACAGCAGGGTCAAGCAAGATCCTTACCATCAAACCCAGTGGCCACCACGTCAAGGCTTAGTTCCTGGACAAAATCACCTTGTTGATCCTAAAAAAAGTGTAAACTACCTCTTACATATGAAGCTTGGCTTGATGAAGAATTTTGTTAATTCTGTGGATGAATGTGGTCATGGTTTTAAACATCTCAAGGAAAGATATCCCTCAATCAATGATGCCAACATAAAGGGGGCATATTTTTAGGGTGACAAATCTGACAGGCTATGAAAGTTAATGTATCTTAGTATGTTCTAAATCCTGCAGAAAAAAAAGAGCATGGCGTATTTCTAAAATGGTCATTCAAACTTTTCTGGGTAACCATCAGCTCCAAACTACAATGAACTTGTTGACAAATTTTTCTAAGCTTCCAAAAAACACTTAAAGTGAAACATATCCTTAAAAATACACTTTGTGGACTCTCATTTGGATTTCTTCCCTCCAAACCTTGAGATGCCAGTGATGAACACCTAGATTTCACCAAGATATCCCAACAATGAAACATGTAACCAGGGAAAGTGTAATACAAACATGCTTGTAGACTACTTCTCGACCATGAAGAGAGATGCAAAAGATACTGTTAACAAGAGAAAATATCCAGCCAATGCAATAAAACATTAATAACCCCTTTTTTAAATATTGTAAACATATAAAACATATATATATATATATATATTAACAATAAAATTTCTCAAAAACCGTGCATGATATAACCTTTTAAAACCATTTGAATTCTGTATAAAAACTACTTATAAACATGATTCACCATAATAGAAACAAAAAACTTGTTGATCGGTGAAGTGTTCCATCAAATGACATAAAATATTAGAAAACCTGTTTGGAACATAAAATACAGCACCATAACTTAACGAAGTATCAAAAATCCCTAAAACTTCGCATAGTGGTACTAGTCTACACCCTAATTGTGTTTTCTTTTAGTAGGTGCCTTTTCACAGATTAATCCATTTTAACTTAACTCCTGATCCAGCAAGAACAAGTTTGGTTTTATCCTGAAGCAATTTCCGAAACAAAGGTCATTTAAAAACTAATATAATATTGTACCACTGAACTTATACTTATTAAAATTTAAATACAGGTATATACTTGACAACACCAAAGCAAGAGTATTATAAAAATTAAATCAAATGATGAATGAGTAGTTTTTAAAAACTTTCCTTTGGTTGGTGAACTTATTCTGTACAATAATATCGCACTAATGATAGTTATTTTCATGTAAAGTTGTCATGTGTGTAGGTCTATCTTGGGTCAAGAAGTAGTTGTAGCCAAGATTCCGTGAATCTGATAAATACATTATAATTGTGCTAAGAATGAACTATTCAACTAACCATTCAAAATATTTTAGTGGCTGACTGTTTTAGTGTCTTATGTAATTAATAAAGCTTTCAGTTTAAAAAAAAATACAGTTTCTCAAAATAAATTGTAGACGTTCTTTACCCCATATGTCACCACTTACCTGTCTGATTGTCTTGCACGTCATAGAACCTAATATGTGTAGGCCTATCTCAGTATGTCATTAAAAGGATTGGTTTGCAAGTTTTTAGGCCTAAGTCATAAGTAAGTGTTTGTGGTGGGTGGAACAGTTGTCACAACTGATACATCTAGCTAGTGATAACTATAAAGCTGTCTGAAGAGTCGTCAGTTTGAATTTTGCTGAAGCCCAAGTGCAAACATTATAGAAAAAATGAAATTAAGCAAAGCAGTTAGAAACCATCCAAATTAATATAAAGTGGTAAATAATAGGGGAAAGAAAGATGTTAAAGAGAAAAAAGGCTGGCAGAATTAAAACGGTGAATGAAACAAGTAAGCTTGGCAAAAGAGTTGTCTGCAAACATTGTTAGGCCCTACAATTAAGCTTATGAGTAGTAGGACTAAATGTATATTATTTTAGATGCCGTAGGCCTGATATTTTATGTTCAGCTGTTCCTATAATCCATTCTAATGTTCTATGAGTGTCTTGTTCCAGCAGTTCTTCTATTTAAGTCTGATGCTAATATGAGAACCAGATCCATTTCACAAGAGGTAGGTATGGATGCTTGTTGGAAATGGTATTATGACATCAATTAATGGTTTCCATATCTTGTATATATTTAAAACACAAAACCAAATTGTTCATGATTATTTTTCTATTCTTGTAATTAATAGTACAGATCATATATGTATCATTTATAATGAAGAAATCAACAAAGTAAAACAAAACATTAAAGAACATTTAGAAGGCATTGTCCGTTTTCTTGCTGGTCAAGGCTGACCCACTAAATGATTTATTGAGTGGATTGAATTACTCAAGTCCCAACACTCCACCTCACTCGTTAGAGCCGAGGATGTAGTCCAACAGCTTGACTCAAGATGGTGTGTCTGGGGCTTGCCAAGCCCTTTTTAAAAATATCTGCTTCCATGGATTCAGAAGGTGTGTATGTCACAACAATGTCCCCATTTTGAACCTTCTCACGGATAAAGTGTTCTTTTATACTTATATACTTTGATATGGAACTTATTAGAGAATTACTTGTCAAGTTTTGGGCAGACATGTTGTCATTGAAGATTTGGATGGCTTGTTGAGAAGATCCCATGTCGTTCGGCAGTTGCCTCAAATGCATTGCCTCCTTTGCCGCTTCTGTTAAGGCCATGCATGTACTCAGCTTCTTGAGTAGCTAGAGCAATGGTTCTTTGTTTTCTGGATTCCCAGCTGATCGTTGAACCTGCATACTTAAAACAATACCCTGTGTACGATCTTCTATCACTGGAGCATGATTCCCAATTTGCAATTTGCATCAGCATATCCTGTCAATGGTTCTCCAGTCTTTTGGAAGATCAGAGACAATTCCTTGGTACCTTGAAGGTAGCGGAGGACCCTTTTTGCTGCTAGCCAATGCTCCTTAGAAAAACAATTATTAAATTGACTTAAGTAGCTTACCGAATGTGAAATATCCAGTCTTGTACCTTTTGCGAGATACATAATGGTTCCAATCAGATTTTGGTATGGAAAATTTGGTAGGTTTTCTGTTGACGCCTTGGTAAACTTTATTCCCGGAACCATGGGAGTCTTGACAGGATTACAGGTCTCCATATTAAATTTATGAAGGATCTCATCAATGTATTTCTTCTGTGAGGCTGAAATAGTTCCATTTTTACAATCGATTTCTATACCAAGACAATATTGGAGATTTCCCAAATCTCTCATTTCAAATTCGCTCAGCAGCTCCTTCTTTATATGATTCAATTTTTCTTGACTATTTGATGCCATGATTACATCATCTACATAAATTGCAACCATAATTTTTTCTCTCCCTCTGATAAAAATGTAGATGCAAGGATCAGCCTGTGAAGGGATGAATCCTAATTTACAAAGTTTGGAATCTAATTTACAAAACCATTGCTTTAGTCCGTACAACGCCTTCTTAAGACGACATACCTGTTCACCATTTTGTTTGTGTAGCTCTTCAAGCATTTTCTTTACTTTTTCTTTCAAAAACATGGCAGGGTTTTCACTAGCACTTTCTTCAACCATTATGTTGCATAGGATTCTTTCTAGAAATTTTGGCTCTTGCATACATAATTTTTCGTCTATATCCTCATTAAGGAAAGCTGTTGAGACATCAATTTGATTTATTTTTAGATTTTCTTCGACTGCTACAGCAAGAAGAGTTCTGATAGAGCTTAATCTGACGACTGGGGCATACGTCTCTTCATAGTCAAGTCCTGGTCTTTGTGAGAATCCTCGAGTTACAAGACGTGTTTTTCTATGCTCAAGATCACCATTTTGTTTATACTTATTTTTTAGTACCATTTTAGAACTTATTACATTTGCTCCATTTGGGTTTGTCACTAATTCCCAAGTATCATTCTTTATATGGGCCTTGATTTCATTTTTTATGGCTTCATGCCATTCTTCCGCATCTGTCCCTTCTAGAGCTTCCTTAACTTCACATAATGCTGACATGTCATAATCATTCATCCAAGGGGGTAGTCTAATTGTATTTCTTGGTTTTAAATATCTTTGTTCTTCTTCCTCAAAGCTATCTTCAGATCCTTCGTTGTTTTCTTTTCTGTCACTTGCGACTACATTAATTTCATCTAAATTCTCGTCATTCCTGATTACTGAAATCTCTTGACTGTTTTCTTCCTTTTTCAGCGTATTTGATTGTTGTTCACAGTATTCTTCAGCGAATGTATCACCACTTGAGGGTTCTTGGTTGGATTCATAGTAGAGCTTGTTAATTATTTTTACATCTCTCGCGATTGAAATCTTTCTTTGGGATGGCACCCAAATACGATAGGCCTTTGATACTTCAGAGTATTCGCCAAAAATGCCTTCTTTGACTAGAATAGAGAGCCTCAGCCCAAAATGAGTGGGGCAAATTTGATTCCAGTAGTAGGCATCTGGCCTTATCCAGCAGTGACCTATTTTCTCGTTCGGCCAATCCATTTTGCTGGGGTGATCTTAAAACGGAAATACGTCTTCTAATCCCACAATCTGATAAGAATTGGTCAAACTCAAAATTTATATATTCTGCCCTTTCATTGTCACTTTGAAAATACTTAATCTTTTTTTCGATCAGATTTTCTACTTCATTTTAAAATTCTTTAAAAGTATTTAAGACTTAATTTTTATTTTTCAGGAAATATACTCTCGTATAGCGAGTTCCTTCATCAATAAAGGTAACAAAATATCTGGAGCCTCCGGGTGAAGTGGTGTGCATGGGGCCTACAACACATCAGAATGTATTATTTCCAGTTTGTCTACAGTTTTCGGTTGTTCCCTAATATGATAAGGTAGTCTGGTGAATTTTCCTCTAATACATATTTTACACTCACCAAGACTTTCATTGGTGTTAAAATGCAAACCTTTGAGGCGATTATCTTTTAGAGCCAGCTCATCAGACTCATTTATGTGACCCAATTTTCTGTGCCACATTTCAATTTTTGATTTTTCAGGAATTTCTGATGATAAATTTGCATATTCTGACATGTTTGCATCAAAATAGTATAGACCATTGTATCGTGTTGCTTTTAGAATAAGATTACCATGCTCATCTACAACTTGTGCACAATCCTTCTTGAAAATAACACTAAAACCTTTATCAGTAATTTTTGCAACAGAGAGAAAATTTGTGGTCGATTTCGGTACATGCAAAGTTTCAGGTAAATTTACTATTGAATAATCGAGCTGAATTTTGACTAGACCATTACCTGAAATACTTGCAGTGTGTTCCTCTGATGCGAACTTGAGAATGCTATGATTATTTAGCTCAGATAGTTTTGAAAATTTTGTTTGGTCATAGCACATGTGTGAGGTAAATCCACTATCAAACACCAAATAGAATTCATGGGTGGTGATGGGTGTAGGTCTATTGAAAGACATTCTTCAATTTTGAAGGTGGATTCCTTTTTCTTGTTGAACCATCAATCTTCTGTCCTATGATTAGATTTTTTGCATCTTTGGTATTTCATGTTACTATTATTATTGTTATTTTGATGACCTTGACCAGATCGAAAATTTTGACTGGAATTAAATTTTGTATGATGATTATTAATTTTTTTAACAAAAAATGCATCCTCATGCTTATCTTTGAGGTCATCCTTGTATCTAGCATTTGATTCTTCCATAATATTGATTTTTAATTCATTAGGAGTTGGTAAATTGTCCCTACTTTCAATTGCTATAGGAAAATGTTCGTAGGCAGGGGATAGGCTGTAGAGCATCATGATGCTCAACAAATCACCGTTTATCTCTATTCCCATATCTTGGAGCTTATCCATAGCATCTGTGAACTCATCTAGGTGGGTACTCATATCATCGTTGTACTTCATCTTGTGCAGAACGAGTCGTTTTAGTAATGTGGCTTTACGAGCAGGACCTCGACTTCGGTATACACTTTTCAATTTGTCCCATAATGACTTAGATGTGTCACAATTTTTCACCTGTTTCAGTTTGTTTGGGGATATTATCAATATTAGATCTGACCTTGCATGTGAGTCATATTCCTGCCATTTCTTATCTTCTTCTGCAGGTATTGATGTTTCACCACTCACATAACACAAAAGTCCACTACGAGTGAGGACTGATTTTGCCTGTATTTCCCATGTATCATAATTATTTTTATTTAATGGCTCTATTTTATAATTACTGATGTTAACTGATGAAATTTCGAGCACAATTTTTGAGTTCAATCGAATCAGAAGATAACCAACACGAACTGATGTAGTGTTGCAGACAAACTATCATGAATAACACTCAATTCACTTGAACTTTAAAAACGTTTCAGGACCCATAACCTGTTGGAAGTGGTATTATGACATCAATTAACGATTTTCATATTTTGTACATATTTAAAACACAAAGCCAAATGGTTCATGATTATTTTTTCATTCTTGTCATTAATAGTACAGTTCTTGATTCTGAATTTTTTTTAATCTTCTAATCTTGAACTACTCATCAATGATCGATTGAAATATTTATTTTACTCTGTCAGAACATAATAAATGACAACAGCTTAAAATACTAGCCAATCTATTGTTCGACATGTACTGTATGTTCCTTGGTGGCAAATGCATGTTTTTCCCCAACACAAAACTTTTGATTGTTTTACAAATCATTTGTAGTATCTTACATCACATCCTTTGCACATATATTTCTAAGAAACAATTGATTTAAAGTGCATATTCTGGTATGATCTCTAAAGCTTCCATTAATGATGTCAAACTTAATTCATTGTACAACAACATTAAGGAAAGTCATAAGGCTTGCGGTACAATAATTTTTTATCCAAACAAATCCTATAATTTATGCTATTTACAAAATATAGCCTTAAAAAGGCCATAGACAATAACACATATACTGTGGTATAGGTACATAAAACAACACTTGTCTTGTTTGTTCAGCAAGTGACAAAATAGTTCCTTTAACAGCATGTAAGGTCAACATGCCTAGCTGATACTGAAAATTAAAGAAGAGATTAAATAAATAAATATAAATGCCATAAAGAAACAACATAGTAAGTCACAATGAACTTATAGGTCAATTAAATATACTTTGTGAAATCTGTGATTGCACCAAATAGTTCTGGCCCAATGGCCTTAATTTAATTGGTGTATTAAGTCTAAATCATTATCAAAACAAACGTAGATAGAATCATCCATGTATCACCCGAAAGGTTTACAAAGAGTTCTACCAGAGCACAGTGAAGCCCCCAACAGTCTAGAACAGTATGCCCAGGTGTAACACATAACCATTATTTATATTACATTAGAAAATAAAATACATCATCATGACATTGTGTACTCAAGCGTAATGAGGAGGACCATTGAGGACAGGTGGTTGTAAAATAAGGCTGTTCGAGTCTAAGCTAGTCTCTAAGGAAACTGTAGGGGATGGGGTTTGTACAACTGCTGCCAGGGGTAGTTTGGTGGACTAGTCAGGTCACAGATCAAACAGTCTGTTAATGTGTCCAATGGAGCCAACTCTCTTAACATTGGATCGCGAATAGGGCAGCAGTTTGCAAAATCTTTGTTGTAGCTCTCTTAAAAGAAATTCTACATCATGTCCATTAAATTCTAATCATAAACAGCTGTTAATTTTAAAAAACATTTTCACAAACTTAAGCTACCATCAAACCGATTCAATGATAAATGAGGCAGTATATTTGCACACACACGGGGCATGCTTCACATCTTTAATCTCTTGTAGGAAATCATGGAAATTTAAAAAAACTACATTTGAAGGTCAAAAATGTGACTTGGAGCAGTAAAAAAAACTATTTAAATTTCTACCATCGACCTATTTTCCCTCTACGCCAAACAAGTTTTATTGCATTGAATGAATGTAGGTTTGAGTTGTGAAAATTAAGGGCTTTTAATATTGTTTACCAATTAAATTTCATCATTATTCACTAGGAACCATTAATTAAATCTCCACATTTCCCATGTAATATTTAAAAGTTAAAAAAACTGATATTTTAATTTGAAGATATAAATAACTACATTAATTGCTCAAATTGGAAAACAAATTAGTTAAGAAAATGTTTGATTTAGCTTTGTTAAATACAAATTAATTAATAGAAATAGATACCTGCATACCATGATTTAACATGTCACTCTCACGTTAGACTGGATTGCCAGTGATGGAGAGATCGAGGTTCGAATTCTGGTTGGGTTTCTGAAGGAACTTTTCCATAAATGGTTTTACACTCTCCCTCCACACAAGTGTTGGTACAGTTTTTTTTTCTCTAATTCTACGTTTCCCATACTTACCAACACACTGCTAACATGCAGATTGCCCGAATAGGTAAAAAAAAAGTAATCTTTATTATAAATTTGGTGGTAGTTTTAGAAATGTAATTGAGTCATATTTCAAAAATAAATCAATCATTAGTAAACAAAAAAGCCAACTTTATAATTAGCAGTTCACTTCAATTAACCTCATAACCTTAAGGTTTTGGCAAGCATTGTTGCTTAAAACATACTTATGTTTCGCTTCAATGTTTAGAAATAACTATTACCAATACATACAAACTATCCACTGCACTATTAAAAGGACATAAAATTGCAATGAAACCCACTTGATTCTGTGGCTTCACTTTAATAAACCATGTGGCTTCTTTGACTTCCACTGTCAAAACCTAGAAAATTGCATCATGGACTTATCATAACATTATTTTAAGGCTGAGCCTACCCATAAATGCATGGTTATAAACAAAAAAATGTTTAAAAAAAATAATCTAATAATTCAACATTGTTGTTTTTTATTTATTTTAGTAACATATCTGGGCATCTTTCATAATTCTTATGATATTTTCAAACCATGGTAAAAATAGTTAGTGAAATATTTTTGTTAAAATGTTTCCATTTCAATGCATTTTAAATGGGAAAAAAAAATTATTAATGTATTTATTTTCTCTGTACAATTAAGCTAGAGTGTTTGTTTATAACATATTATTTAATGAATAATTTCTTTTTCTTTTTAAACATATTTTTAAATTTGGGTTGGCTTCAATAATCACGACGATATTGAACTCTAACGACTCGCAAGTCAACACTTTAGTAAAAAATACGTGGTTTTAAATACAACTTTTCCTTCTACAAATAATAATAATAATAATAATATTTAGCACCGCGTCTTACTACCCGTTCGGGTTATACGCTTTTTAAGTACTAATTACTCTAATGAATTAGGAATTGGGAAGGTTGAATTAGAGGAAGTGAACCCGCATTTGCGTGGAGGGAGAGTGGAAAACCATTTAGGAAAAACCATACCCAGTTCACCCGACCGAGATTCGAATATCGATCTCCCCGTCCTCAGCAGTCGAGCTCAACATGACTAGTGTGTTAGCCAACTACACCACCAAGGCGGGTTTCTACAAATAGTTATCTTAGTTGATAATAGGTGCCGTTAGTATGATCATTATCCATTTACAAGCTAGTATCGTTTTGCAAGCGTTGGCTAACCTGCTGTATCGGAATGCAGGCGGCAGTGGAAGGTTAAGCTAATCTCTGTGACCTTCTTGAGTCAAAGAAACATTAATACCATGTGCAATGGGATAAGAAGGGTCAATGCCCAACTATGAAAATTTGCATAGTTAAATATAAACATCTTAATATATTCAGTAACTAAAATACTCACAAAATCTTAACTGCTGTGTGAATAAATTTAGTTGGTCACTACTTACTTCAATGAGAGTATTACTTTAGTGATAGATTATTTTCAAAGAAAAAACCACATGCTTCTCCATACACAAAGTTTTATGACATTAGCCCTTATTTAACTGAGGCAGTAAAACATGTAAAATTCTTCACTTGTATCCTAGATTCTTTACGATTTTCTCATTCTTGAACATTGCACGTTGTAATAATAAGTGTTAATATTCAGAGTATAAGTAAACTACTGTACATTGAATTTTTAATCCACTATTGTGGATATTAATAAACATTCTTGCTCATATTAAACATAGTTATTTTAGATAAAATTTGGTCTAAATGTAATTTGGAGACATTCTCAGTATGTTTTTTATCAAATATATTTATTTTATGGTCTATAATTTGACTTTAGAATAAGTTATTTTTCAAAAAATTAATGAACAAAGTTTTTGGTACTCAAAGTGTGAATATGTAAATTTTATTTGCTTGTTAAATGTGATTACTTTTAATTTGAATATGTTACATTCTCGCAGTTTGTGCGTTATTTTTGGAAGAAATGTATCGAATCCTGAACAATAAGTACGCACGATGATTATTTTTATATAATTAATAAACTGTGACTATTTTTGCTTTCGATCAAGATCCAATAGATTCTATAAATTTTGAGGTGGAAAAGTATTTACACAATATTATTTTATATCCTTGTGAATAACAAGTTTGTGAAGCATGGGTCGATGGAAGAAAGGGCGCACAAAGAAACTCAAAGATGTAATTGATTATTTAACCGCTTGTCGTAAAGGGCACGTTATGTTTAATGGTATCATATTACTGGCACTTAGGCTATCTGTATTTACTAATTTAAGTACAATTGATGAGTAGCGATACTATTTTATTTATTGTAAAAATAATATCAAAATTAAGATGCAAATAAATATTTCTATATAACAATGTAGAGATTATTCTGATGTTTCAAGTACTTTTTCTAAAAAAAGCTCCTAGCTGAAAGTAAATGTTACCAACATTGTGTAATGCACTTATAGTATGTTCAAAATCTCTTGTGCCTTGGCCGAGTTCGTATCACACTAGTACTAAGTAATTTCAACCTATAAGGAATCAAACTAGCAAAGTTACTAGAGCTGATTAATTTACACAATCATTGCTCAGTCATAGCGCTTTAAAATTCTTGACTACGAGATGGAGCCGGTGATAAGTAAAATATATTTAAAACCATTAATGTTAATGAACTTTTGTGTTCCCAATGCCACAAAGTAAGTAAGTAGTTGATACCCAACAGCCTCTGTGATATAGTGGTTAGATTTACTGACTTCAGGTCCCGAAGTCCTGGGTTCGAACCCTAGTGCTTCCAATTCTGTCTGCGAAGCAGTGGGTCTGAAACGGAACCAAACTCAACCTCGTGAGGACAAATGAGGAGCTACTTGAATGAATAAGTAGCGCTTTCATCTAAAAAACTGAGATAGAAGGCTGGAGGATTTATTGTGCTGACCACATGACACCATCAACCCAAAAATGTTGGCACTATCTTCGCCAACATATGGCAGCCTCTCGATTGGTATAGCCTGCTTGCAGGCTGACACCATAGAGATATTACTCAAGTTAAAATCTACCAATAGGATGAAAAATTATTCCCAAAAGCACTTATTTCTGGAAAATTGTGTAAATCCTATAAATGTTTGAAAACTGTAAACACCGTATTAAATAACAGATATACACTTCAGTGGCCGAGTGGTCTAAGGCATCACTCCAGTGTTAAATTGGCCTGCTGATAGCGGAGCGCTTGGGGTTCAAATCCTGGTCGGGTCTACTGAAAGTAGTTTTTCCTAAATTGTTTCCCTATCTCCCAAAATAAAAATTCTGGTAGATAACCTCTCAAATGCACCCTTCCTCATTACTACCCAATTAGATTCCCATATATGCGTATAACATGAACAGGTAGTATGACGTGATATCAGCAATAAAAATAACATATATTTATAGTCAAAATTGTTATAGTATTCAAAACGAAACTGCTTTTTAAATATGTTATTGCCTCTTTAGCCTTTAAAGTTTAAAAATTAATCAAAGCACAGTGGCTAAATTTACCATGTTAAATTTGAGTTATTTTTTATTTTATCTGCCTACTAATAAACGCAAATAAATGGTACGACAAAATAGTAAGATACATACTCTCTCGTATAGGTTATTCAGGGTGTCTACCATCCGGGAAAATCAGGGAAAACGGGAATTAGCCGGGGATTTGAAGTGATCGGGAAAAAACGAGAATAAGTCAGAAATTTGGTAAATCACAACAAAAATCCGGGAAAATGATGTTTTACTCAAAATATGAAATACAATAATCAGTAAATTATAATGTCATTTTTGTTTGTTTGTAGCTGTGTAATATATTTTTAATTCTTAGTAAAAAAATTTAATTCAAATTTTAAAACTCATTATTATTATTATTATCATCATTATCAATAAAAAAAGATTAATAGAAAAACGAAGGTGGGGAGAGGGAAGGGAGGCAGCGAGTTAGAAGGTTGTGACATACTTTTTTTAGTCAGGAATTTTAGGAAATGATCAGGGAAAAGGTCGGGGATTTCATTGGTCAAGTTTAGTAGACCATGTTATTATAGTTAGTGACAAAATCTTCAAAATTAAATTGTCTCTAATTTTGCCTTAAATAATTTTTTTTTCTGATAAATAAGTATACAGTATTATTTATCACTACCCTCCCCAGATATTTATATGAAAAAAGTTGTTCAAGACGTTATTAAAAAGGAGATTTATAAAGCAATGACCTGAGTTCATTTCTACTTTGCTCAATAACATGACCCGGCTGCTAGGCCTTGTATCTATGGCCCATAGTTTTTATCGCAAGGGAGCCATCCTTAAATTACATAAGGCATTTTTACATGATTTTAGATCCTTCCTCCCTCCCTCCCTCACATAAGCTCCCTCCCACCTCTCTAGCTTACGTAATTTTTAAAGATTTGGTAAGTCATGTTATTATAATCGTTTATTATTATTTAGCACCGCGTCTTACTACCCGTTCGGGTTATACGCTTAATATAATCGTTTAGTTATTTTTAGACATGAGAATTGGTAATATCCAACTTTGGTGGCCACAGGGTCTAAGGCGTCACTCTTGCAATAGACTAGTCTGCCGATGACTAGGAGATCATGGCTTAATCATGATCGGGTGATATTTCCTAAATATTTTCCCATTCTTCCTCCACACGAATGCGGGTACACTTCCTCTAAATTGAAACATATTTATCCCTAACCCACTGGCATAATTAGTTCATTTTTAAACAGACAGTATTAACTAAAGAAATGTACCCATATTTGCATGGGAGAGTAGAAGGAAACGATTGAATAAAATTTCCCCAAAATACCCTCAGCAGGGACTTTGACCCCTAGACAGAAGCGTCTAGTTGGCTGGAATGGATAAGCTAATTTTTCTGCTCGAGAGTGTGATTGTATCTTGACGTTTTATCTCCTCATGTTTAGTCCAACTTGGTCGCCTACACACTTTACTGTCCGGCACTACACTTCTTATCTCTATCGGTTCTAGGAAAAGTTTGCTTGCGGCCTTTACTGATTACCGGTCCCAGCTTCCCAATTGTTAAACAAACCAGTAATACTGCCAACCTGATGGCTGGAATCCACCAGTTTATATAACGTTAGCAACACCATCTATTTTGAAAGTTGAAAGCTCAACACACCGCCAGAGAGGGTAGGCAAAGCCTTAACTGACCTTGTATCAGGTCCCTGATGTAGCTTTGGCAAATGGATCTTCTGATAGGCAGAGCCACAAACCTTTAGAATTCTCAAACACTTATTATAAACACCTGATTTATCCAGCTAAAAGATCTCCTTCATCCACTGAATGCAACTACTATGGTAGGGAGAAAAGAGGGTATGGGTTGGTGATAGTGGTAAACACATATTTTAGACCACACAGTTGAGATAATTTTTAAAATTACTTTATTGGTGAATAATATTTGTCAACCAACTAGTTGCGTGCTCCTCCAATCAATCAACCTAAATATCTAAAAGAAGGTCTCTTTTAATTTATTTATATGTTATTGTTTTGTAGTTACACCAATAGATGAAAGTTCAATTGAGGTGTGTGTATTTCATCAGTATTTAATGAACCGCTTAAAAGATAGTATTTATTTATACATTAAATTTGTGTGAAGTTTAACAATAAATTATTTTCAAGTACTTAAACTTAAAAATTCATTTTTCAGAAAATCTGTTTTTTATTCTTAAAACATTTTCCTATCCTCTTTCCAAGTTTATTTAAAATACGGAATAGTTGTAGTTATATAAGTTTCAATCTTTGTATTTAGTTTATGGATAGATAGAGAGAGTGAAGGTGAGGGTGAATGATGGAGAGATCAATAGCATAAAAGCTAAGAAGATTGAGGCAGGGATAGGGTTTCTCACCCAGTTTGTTTAACTTGTATGGAGAGTGGCTGGTCAGGTAAGCCCTAGAGAGACTTGGCAAATTCAGGATAAGAAGAATTATCAGAAACACAATAAAATACACAGATGATCTAGCATTGTTGGCTAAAAATAAATAAGAGTTGCAGAATATGATGGAATGGCTAGTGGAGGGAGGGAGAAGAGATGGCATCGATGTCAATGTTGAAAATCCATAAGGAATTGTGATTTAAAACAATAAAGAGACATCGAAAATCATAATTGGGAATCAGGAGTTGGAAATCACAGAGCAGTTAAAGTACCCAGGATGTCTGCTGACAAAGGATGCCTACTGCACCAAGGAAATTAGGTTGAGGATCGTCATAGCCAAGGAAGCTTTCAACAAGAAGAGGTTAGTGCTGACAAAGTTGAGTTTGGAACTGAAGGAGAAACTGATGAAATGTTAAATTTGGAGCATTGCACTGTATGGAGTAGAACTAGTGATGGGCAGAATCGGATGAATATAATTGATTCATTCGATTCTTTCAAAATCATTCGAATGAGAAAAACATTAGAATGAAAACAGTAGCTGACTTGACGCGAGCTGGCCGATTCATTCCCTTACCCCACCCTTGCCAGAGGTGCTGAGGAAAATCGACCTTATGATTATGAATGTTTACAGGCAATCTCTATACAGCTCTTCATTTCTATTAGGTTCATTTTAAATAAATAGTCCCCATTGCTACACAATCAACCTTACGCATTCGAATGATTCTAAGGCTAATTTAATACAAAGTTTAAGTGGTTGTACAGTTTAAAATCGAATAATAGCCAAAAATAATTCAAATGAAAATTACAAAATGATCCGATTATTTTGCTACATTACTACGTGGATTGTTCTTTTTCATTTCCTTAAAATTTTACCTTCCTAATTAACTAATCGCATATATCACGAATGATTTGAGAAATCTTTTTTTTAACGTTGACTTAGATTTATTAAGTAGATAAGTATATACTTTTGATATATTCAATAAAACATTGCTCGGCCATAATATTCAGATCGTATTATAATTTTATTCACTGAAATAATTTTACGATTGTAAGCTTATATATTTTTGTTATATTTAGGAAATATTAAAGGGTAAATTCGACTCTTTTAATAAAATAATATTTAGCACCGCGTCTTACTACCCGTTCGGGTTATACACTTACTCTAATGGGTTAGAAATTGGGAAGGTTGAATCAGAGGAAGTGAACCTGTATTTGCGTGGATGGGGAGTGGAAAACCATTTAGGAAAAACCACCCCCAGTTCACCCGACCGAGATTTGAACCTTGATCTCCCCTTCCTCAGCAGTCGAGCTCTACAACGACAAGCGCGTTAGCCAACTACGCCACCGAGGCGGGTTTCAACTCTTTTAAACACAAAGGGAAATTTATGTTCCTTATTTAATTATTAATCGTACGCAAAAGTATTAATATTAATTGTGAGCTATTTATTTGAGAAATGCGTTCACTTTTTCGCTGCATAGTATTTTGTTGTGGCTGTACTTTGATCTTTGACACTGTCACAAGGAACTAAATGGAGTAATAGAAAAGTGTAGATATGCATAGGAATGCGTGTTGGGAAATCCGACAGCAGGGTAAAGAGAATAGTAGCACAAATCAAAATGAGCAACTAGTAACTACTTTTAGAAGTAATAAATATTCGATTATTACCGACTCTTTACTACTTCTCAAAATCATTCGATTATGCCCATCACTAAGCAGAACCTTGGACTCTTAGGAAGATGGAAACGAAATACTTGGAGAGCTTTGAAATGTGTTGCCGAAGAAGACTTGAGAAGATTGTTTGGACAGACAGGGTGACAAATGAACAAGTCCTAAGAAGAGAGAAGAGAACCATTTTGGATTATGTTCTTTGGTACAAAGCAAACTGGATCAGATACATCATCAGGAGGGGTGTCTTCTTCATGATGTCTTAGAAGGAGAGGTTAAGGGAAATAGGATCTTAGGAGGAAGGATTAAAATATTGGACAACTCGAAGGAAATTCTGGGAGCTGAAGGAGGAAGCAAAGGACAGGGTGCATTGGCGTTTTAAGTTCACTGACAAAAGAAATGAACTTGTCGTAAGACAGAACAACTAATAAAAATAAGGTACATCTTTATAATATTTTATGGTAAAGGACCTTGTTAATTGATTATTGTATCTATCCCAGTCTACCACAATCTTCTCAAATACATCAAATGTATAAACATGACAGAACTTGTTTGATTTCAAATTCAACATATGTTAGTTTCAATTGCTATTTATATTTTTCACTCTTAGCTTAAGTCGTTTTTAAGTACTGAGTATTTTTCTTAGGAAGAATAGAGTTATCGTCATGCCATATACGTATCAAAAGTTGGTTCCATATGACTGGGACACTAGCATCTTCAAGATTTGAATCAGAAGAGCTCGCTTTTGTTGACTACACATACTTATATTATGAAAGTAATAAAGTGTTGGTTTCCATTCACATCCTGTCTTTAAAATAAATAAAACACCCTGAGGGCACCTAGTCAATGTTGAATCAGAGGCATCTAGAGTCAAAGTCAGGCATACAATGTTCAACCACCTACCCTCACAGTCCTACCTCAAACCACAAGCTGTATGAATGTAGTCTCAAGCATTTTGTTTGAAGCCTAAACTACCTTTTTACCCAATTATATACTTAATACATATCATAACCTACAGCTGTGGCGGGGCTACCAGGCGTTGAGAAAAAACATAGACTTTTGTGGTGCCAGAAGTCATCAGCATCATTAACTGTTTCCAGCCTATGGCTGGGTCAGTTTAGTAAAATACCTTCACCTTCCTCTATCCTTTCACCATCTTTATTCTCTCAAACACTTTCCGCCAGAAGAACAAAAAGAATTCCACATTACATTTTTTTTGGTATATTCGAGAGTATTAAACTGCATGGTTTAAACAGTAGGCCTTTGTGTAGAAGTAAAAGTGAACTAGATATTAAAAAAAATATTGAGCACACTTATTTGAATGTCTTAATAGTTCTCCATCCTCCTCAACTCCTTGAAACGGAGAGTCGCACAGTAACTACATAAATCTCCCCATCAAGGTTAAATCTCTTTTATAAACATTAATAGCATGACTCAACAATAGTCAATTTTATAAAGAAATGACTATACCAGTGGTATTAAACCTTAGGTACACACATCTCTAGGAGTACATAAGATTTAAAAAACATTCAGGTAATATATTGTAGAGATGATTAATGGATATGTTCTAAAGTATTAAATCTATTTAATATATTATTGTAGTAAAATCATATTAAAGATATTTTCTGTGGTAATCCTAGTAAGAATCTGAAGGACTAGAATGCATTCACACATCTTAAGGTTTAATAAAAGGTGTGATTTTGTGATTTACTTGGTTATGTCTTGATATCAAGTGTTTTTGACCGAGGAGTGTGAAAACCATTACGAGATACTTTTCTTAAACAAAAATGGCTGTTGGGGTAGAGTAAGATATAACAGCCAGTAGGTTAATTTATTTAAACCTACATGTACTGCAAATCGACAAAAAATGAGCTATGTAATTTTATTCTTTGGTAGATTGGTGTTTGTTTATTTTGACTAGTCCATAATATTCAGACAACATATCAAACTTAACATATCTTCCCAAAATAACCTTATCCATAACTAAACAGTTTTTATGTACCTACTTACTGTCATGTGTATTACTAGCTAGTAATTATTGCTGTCCATTTTAATTTAAAAAAACTTAAAATCCACTGACTACAAAGTTATACTCGTTTAATGATGGTGTTCTGAAATTGGTGCACAAATTATTGGCTCATTGGTTGTAACCATACTGTTTAGTTTGGTCAAGGAAAGCATTACCAAACTGAGCTCTGTCATACATATTTAGTTAACATTGATACCAGGTCAACTGCGAAAACACGCCTATCATATGTGATTCAGTTGCATTAAAGAAAACAGAATTTACACAGAAAGTTGATAAATGAAGGCACATTATAAGATACTGCAGTTTTTATATACACACACGGGAAGTGATTTTTTGTTTTTAATAATTGGAAATGGAATTCTGTTGAATAAGCCACAAGTGTATGTATATATATTTGCATATTGAGCTTAGGCTAATGTGTGTTATATAATATATCTGATCTTGTTAACTTTCTTTTCCCACTTTAAAAGTCTGAATAGCATGAAACAAAACCCCAACAACCACAAGAACAATATTAGTCTTTAAAAAAAGTAAAACCTCTTTTGACTTCATATTTGGTTTTATGGAATAAATTAGAGGAAGGGCATCTGCTTTTGTGTATAGCAAAATATACCCCAAAAGTGTAAAGAGGTTTTATGTGAAGATATTATTGACTCGCATGCAATGCTTCTTTTTATTAGTTTCCCGTTAGGAAGTTGCGTTGCACCTTTCACACTTCCTCCTCATGAATTCTGATAAAAAGAAACCTAGGCTGAGGGATTGGGCAACAACAATCCATTTTCATCATGAGGCAGCCATTATATTTTTGTACAGTGGCATCAATGTAGTAATTATTAGCTGTGTTGACTGGGACTGAACATTAATTTACCATGTTGCCTAATGTAAACCAATTTAACAAGCAATAATAGCACTTAGTTTAAAAAAAAGTCTAAATGACGATTAAACAATAGATGTGGTAAACAAAATCAAAATTGAAGAAAAAAAATCATAACTAAGATAACCTCTCTTGTTAATTGAGATAACATTCTATGTTGATTATGATTTATAATAATTAGATTCAAGATCTGTATGTAAAATCATTTGAACATTAGAAAAATTGGAACAGACCCAACTAAACTTAGATTTTATTACAAATGGACATTTGAAGCACATTTTGGAAAATACAAATATAATTTTAGAAAACCTTCCAAATACTTGTTTTTTGCAGTCAATATTGATAAAAATTTACTAGATTGTTATTTTATAGGCAATGATAGTATCCAACAAAGGTGACAGCTGCAGATAACAATACTTGGTGTATGAATACAATAACGTAGCTTGAAATGAAGAGATGATCAGGAATGAAGGAAAAGCCTGGTTAAATAAAACATCAGTAATTAATTTTGATATATATTTAAAGCAATTTTAATTTTTGTATACATTTTTTTTCTGGAAACTTACTTTTATACAATTCATTTACTAAAACTGCTTTAAAAAAATTTATAGGAGTATAAATCTTATATATGTATTTTCTTTACTTTTCTAATAATTATTTTTAAAAAAAAGCTTGCGTTAAGTTGACCAATTGACTAGTTATAATTTATACTCCATGGGATCAAACGACCTAATCTGGTCACTAGAACAAAATATTGTGAGTAGAGCAGATTCAGTGAAATGTTTGCAGGCAGAGCACACCCCAATGTGCCAACAACTACTTGGCTTTTACAAACATTTTATAAGAGTATCACAGTTAATTTATTATAAACTACAACAAAATAAGTCGGGTTCAGTATTATTATTATTACTACTCTGGCCGTGAGGTATCGCAAACCGTCTCGTCACGTCGGTTAAGTCAGTCAGGTACTTTCAACTCGCATACAATACTATTTACAAACAATTAAAAAATACATGCATGAAAGCACCATGTTTTACCAAAAAATTGTACAAGTAAAATAAAAAGCCTTTGTCAGTTGACAAAACATTTTAAATATATAAATATTAAATTCCTTTTTTTAGAAAATGTATCTTACATTTATCTATGGCAAACTTTCCAGGCTACTTCCCTGATACTTACATTTCAACAAATTAACATAGCCACAAATGGTACTAAAGTTTTTTGTGGGTTTTTTTTGCAATAAATTACTTATATATTTCTGGCGGAGAGCGTACAAACCTAAGTATTTAAGATAATAACAAAGGACAAGGCCTAAACACCAAAATTTGTAGATCCAGAAATTTCACATTGAAAAATCAATACATTACAGTAATTTTCAGGTCATATTAGTGTTTCACACTTCAGATGAAGAAAGTGTTCCAAGTGCCCCAAAAATATATGTGCCGTTTAAAACAATTTTTTTAGGCCTTTGTGTGAAGGCCTCACCCTGCTTTACTTGTAATGTGAAAATGAGTTTTAGAACAGATATTACTACATATAATTTCCAAATTTCATATTAAAAAATATGGTGCCAAATGAGAGACATCAGAACTAACACTATCCACCATCTTAAGAAAGTAAAACCAATCTATGAAATATTGAATATGGTTATAGATTAGGAACTCGCAGTAATTTGACATGTAACTGAATATATGAATGTTAGAATGAATGGATTATATGTAAAAGTGCTAACATTTAGTTACTATTTCTACGCTTGTATTTATATTTCCTCTTATGTTCATAATTTTTTTCCAAAATTAGAATTATTAAAATAGTGGATTCAACCTATATCTAGTTTATTTTCAACTTTCCTGTCCCTTCTTCCAAACATATATCTCAATAATAGACGGCAGTAAATTGCATGACATTTGAAGTGTTGAAACATGTTTTTCTAAGGATAGATATTGCCATATTCTCCCTTTCCAGGGAGCTAAATTACTTGGTGTTGTATGGTTTTAAAAGAGTATTTTAGATTCCTTCATAATAAAAAAAACCTACCAAATTTCAGTAAATTATTCTTTAGATTTTGATAGAATTAAAATTACTTCCAGATTTGTTTTTTAATCTTAAATCAGCATTCTGAACCAGTTTATTTACCAAAGTTTTTCAATAACCAAGAGTGTGTTTTAGCAGAAGAGCTTAATTTTCACACTTAGTTTAAATAAAAGATATTTTGAAACACATTTTAAAAGTTGATAATCTACTATTACTACAGCACAATACAATTTGCTAATGTTTATAAAGTGATTTGAAATTATATAATTGCAATCTTCAATAAAGTAAAATATTACTGAAATTAAATATTTTCTTATGAAACATGATTCTTGTTAATTCAAATTAATTATTTTTTCATTTTGATAGTATTTTACTATTTTAAACATTTCTACAAAGTCAATTTTAATTATCTTTACAAATAAAAAATAGTGTTTAAGAAATAGTGAAAACGGTATGTTGATGCTGAGATGGTTCAATAAGATTAGATGGTGGAAGACTTGAACACACACTCAAAATAATATATTTACACCCTAAGTTTTCACCTGACACAGCTAGCCTATTTCATTAAAACATGATAAGAGTGAATGTGCCATGTCTAAATATGCCCTGATGCCTGGCAGAGCTGTTTATCCATTATCATGTTTGACAAAACAAATTGGTGAAATTAAGTTAGTTTATCTTCATGTCAGTTGAACAATGATTTAGTTCAAATATCATAGCTTTGCGTTTTATAAATTGGCAGGTATAGACATAAAATAATGTGAAAAACCAAGATCTAAACTAATATACATTTTAGTAAAATGTTTATCAAACTTTCCCCAATGGCTGACCACCCACTTTAATATAGGAGTGTGTGAAGTCCACTTTTTCAATTTGAAGCAAAGTAAAATCGAATAATATGAGATATTCCCGAAGCTGAATTGAAGTTGAAACAGAGGCTAGGCAGAAGTTACCAGTGTTTTTCATGTTCTAACCTCAGCTTTGAGAAAGAATTGTTATTTGTTTTATTGTGAAAAATGGTTTTCCCTGATTGTGTACACTTTTGGATAGCTTTTGTTATATTTGTGGTAAGTTTGTGAACATCAAACTACAGATTTTATTAGAAAAGTGTACCTTACTATGGAGTGAAGCTGGGTGATTAAGACAAACCATGGGATTGTCATAATGTTTGCTCTGGGATTTGAGGAAGCAAAAAACTCACTTTAATGACTATAATTTTTGATCTTGTGATACAAAAGGTTATGACTCAAAGAATAATAAAGTTATTTCATATCCAGATAATAATTCATCAGCTCTACGACCTGTTCCTCACGGTCCACAGGTTCCGGTTACTCTGCCTTCAGCAACATTAGAAAATCTCTCTCGACGATTCTGATTTGAATACAAATGAGCAGGATAATGACCAGGAATATCAGTAGGTTGAGGATAATCAAGCCTCCCAGTTGTTCACTCAATCTGAACTTAATGATCCAGGGAGAAAAAAAGTTTGTTGTCAGCTGGAAAAGAGAAAAGGAGCTTGTTCCCTACTTTTCACAAGAGGGTGACTTAGTGTACAGCAGTGAGTGTTGGTATGATGCACAAGTTTGGTATAGCGTATAAAGCCGACAAATGGAAGCTATTTATAAACTCCTCTAAAACAAGTCTAAAAACTGGTCTTCTCCACAATGGGAGTAAGTATGTTTATGTTCCTGTTTGTCAGTAAGATTACCGCAAGGAAGGTTATGAGAATTTTAAACTGGTTCTAACAAAGATAACATACACAGATCATGATTAGATGATCTGTGGAGAGCTTATAAAGTACTGGGCATACTTCTCGGTCAGCAGAGTGGACAGACACGACTGAATCGTATCCATTCAAACATTCTTAAACAAGCACCACAAATAAAAAGTCTGATTTGTATCCATTCTCATAATATACACAAAACCCTAAATTGTACCCATTTAATTGCGGTGCCACTTGTCCGAGAGATGGCCACAGCAGAGACCTTCCCTAACTCATTCTGTGCTTACTAGAGAGCAGTTCTATCTCTATTTAAAAAAGATTTTACTTATTGTCTTATTAGTTTAAAATCTAAACATGGATTTTAAAATATTAGACTTATTTTTATAAATATAACATAATCTATCTGTGTATAAGGTGCTTGTTTTATACACAATGATATATATAGACCCAGTATCATATTGTTGGTGAACGTGTATTTAAATACTATATTATGAGTTTATAACAAATTGACAGCATTAGCTACTTTAAAAAACTCTATTTTATAAACTTTTATAAACGCAAAACTATCACTCACTCTAAGCAAAGATTAAAGTTTGTTATAGATCTCACACAGGGCATGGCAATAAAGAAACAATATTTTTGTAATTGTATGCTTTCAATCTTCATAGATTTGTGTTAGAGTGTCATATTCTATTATCTTCATATAATGTTATCAGTTTATAATGTAGGGCTACCTGGGTTGAAGATGAATTAAGAAATCTTATTTATAGGCTATTATATTTGAACACAGGCCTATGTTTTATGTACTAGTTTTGTTAAGTTTGATTGAAAAACCCCCAAAAAGTGTTTATATTTACCACTCTCTGCAACAGCTATATGCATTGACAATGTGAATTTATCCACATTAGGCCTACTATGAGAAGAAATGCCTAACCATTTATTCAGCTTAAGTGAAACAAGAGGGAGGTCAGTGTTAAAAAAATAAAAATCTTTGCATTTAGATGTTAAATAATAAAATTCATCTTGCGATTTGAAGGGAATTCTAGAGACTATGGTTAAAAGTGATTATATACCAAAGTGAATACAAGTTTAGAACTTATGTTTATTTCTATAAAAGTAGGTATAAAAAGAGAGTGGGATTCCTTGTTTTTCTTTGCCATCATATGATAAGTTTTATATTTTTTGCCATCTCTCCACACAGAAGCAAAACAAATCTCCAATGATAACAAAATTAATATTGTAAAATAAATGATATATAATTTTTTTTTAAATCAACAAAATTCTCATCAATCAGAGAAAAACGTTATCTATAACAAGAATATTCAAAGAATGTCACAACATGGCACTAAAGTACTCAATAGGCAAAAGTTATAATTTTTAATATTATAAATGAAACCCACCTGAACAAAACTTAACATTTCAGGTGTCAACACATTTTTCATGACATTTCTGGATCCAAAAATATTACATTTTTCAAACTATTCAAAATATTAATTTATTTTAGGAAATGCTTAACCATGTACCCATTGTAAACTAGATGATAATTATTTTTAAAAATCAATCATTTGTAAAGTACTTTTATATAATTATTTTAAAAGAAAAATGAATAAGTATTTCTTTTTTTATATATTATCATAGGGATAGTGCTGCTCTCTAGTATTATTATTATTATTATTATTAGCACCGCGTCTTACTACCCGTTCGGGTTATACGCACTGACGCTAATGTGTAATGGTAGGGTGATTATGAGATGAAATGGAGGACCTACAGTTTAAAGTGGAATCCGAACCACGGTGGAGGCCTGGCATTCCGCTGCTCTCTAGTAAGCATGGAATGAGTTAAGGAGAGTCTCTGCAGCTGCCATCTATCAGACAATTGGAACCGCAATTAAATGGATACAATTAAGTATTTTGTGGATATCATGATAAGGGACTTTTTATTTGTGGTGCTTGTTTAAGAAATGTCTGAATGGATACAATTCAGCTGCCCCAGTGGATATACTGAGAATTAAACAGTTTGTTAAGGCATTGCAAAAAGATAAAAACTGCTTTAAGTACTTACATATGAAGTTCCCTGATCCGTCAGAAGATAAATCAAAAGAAGTTGTCTTTGTCGGGTCGGATATAAGAAGACTAATGTCAGACAAAAAATTTCTTTTTTAAATGAAAGATGTTGAAGAAAAGGAAGCTTGGATTGCTTTAAAAAATGTTGTTAGTTCCTATGAAACACCAAGGACCCAAATTACGTAGCCATTGTTGAAAATATACTTTTTGCTTTGACACTTAAGTCTTTTTCCAGAAAATCTTGAGAGAGCAAGTGAAAAACAGGGAAAATGTTTCCATAAGAGTATTAAAGAAATGTAAAAAAAAAGTTACTGGGTCTGTGGGATGTTAATATGATTGGTGACTTCTGCTGGATGTTACACCTTGAAAATAGACATATCACACATGAGGAAAAGCAACAAGCGCAGCTTCAAAGGTAAAGGAAAAGGCACTCTACAGCCTCTGAGTAAGGTAAGATATTTCATTTCTTAAAATAATACTATTTTTGATCTAATGATGTTATCTTAATTTGGTCTGTTTTCACTACTATTTTCATTATCTACTTGCTCCTACCTAAAAACTACTAGTGTATTTGTGAAAAAGAAAAACTGATAAAATATTTAGATTCAGTGCTAGAAAAAAATATGAAATCAAATTGATATTTTAAAAAAGGCTTTCATGAAGACAAATTTTGCAGGATTGTGATAAGAATACCTTATTTCTTCTTAAAATAAAAAAATAAATTATTACAAAAAGTGTAATTTAATTATTTAGATTTTTATACAAACAATTTGTGGTGGAAATAACAAAAAATTAAAAGTATATTAATAAAAATGTGTTTTAACTTTAAATAGTTTTTTGGTAGACCTTATTAATTGTCAAATCTCTAATTTTACTTTTGAAATGAAGTCGAAGCGAACATATATTCAAAGAGAAGTTGAAGTTTTCAAAGGTTCACACACCCCTATATATTACAGTAAAGACCTGACTATCCAACACAAACAGGACCGACAGGTGGTTGGATATTACAGAATCAGGGGAAGGGGCTGGAATGAAACTAATCAAAATTAAATGGAAGTGTTAAATAGATGTAAAATAGAGTTTAGTAATTACTATAGAGTATAAATTATGCAACTTTTTTTTATATAATAAACAAAATTCAAAAGTCGTTTAAAAAATTAATGATTGAAGTCTGATTTCTAGCTTTGATTCTCTTCCTTACAGGAAGGTTATGTCAGATTATTAATAAATTACATCAACATCATTGTTAGTTGGATATGTCAGATAAAACAGAAGGTCGGATAGTTGGGACTCCCCTGTACCTATCTGTCCACTTGCAGAAAACAGAATATCTACATTTTTATTAAATAATATAAAGACAGTATTTTTACTAGTTTTTGTTTCTTATGTACATTTCACATGTAATACTAAGTACAAAGTATGGTTGACTTAGCAAAATGAGCCTGTCAATCTTGTACTTTGAGCCTATAAGTCTTGTATATCTTTAATGGCAAATATGAATAAGGTTCTTCTCTCTCTAATACCTATGATTTTATAGTGAAATTACACAAAATAACCTTACTTTAATTAAACCGCGTATAAAATGTCAGAATGATATTTAAGGAAATGTGAGATATTCTGGAGTGATTGATTGATTTCTTAAGAATCCTTAAGTTTATAACTTTTATGAGTGTTTAATAAAAAACACCATAAGGAAATATCTTTCATGTTCTCAAAAATAAAGTTTCTTATGTTGGGTAGTGCATGCTCCAAAATAATGAAAACTGAAGATTTGAGAAATTTCACTTGTATGCAAGATGATTTTCTTATCAGACCAATAAAAGGTAGCCTCTTATGTAATGGAGTTAAGGAGTGGTGTGCAAAATCTATTTTAATTTTAAACAAAGTCGAATTGATTATATAAAATATTTCCGCGGGGAATACAAATCATTAAAAAGATATTATTTTGTTTGTACATAGCTTTACACACTTAATAAAATCTTCAAAATAATTGAGTAAAAATGCTCACATTTTTCAGTTTAAGCCGATAAATCAAGCTATCGTAACAATCAATTTAATTACTGCAGATATTAATTTGTAATGTACAATTCAGTACTAAATGACAAATATTTAACATGAATATGTAATTTAACTATTATTTTATTGATGAAGATTCATAGTTGTCGTTAAGGCTTTCATTTTTTTTTCATGGATTGCTTCTTAATTATCGTTTGGGCTATCAGCATTTATAATTACAGGGAATGTACACTATGCCTACCCTGAAAAGTAGCAGTCTTACCTCGATGGACTACACCAAGGCTATATTATAAGATACACAAAAGTGGAAAAATACAAAGTAGGCTTTCTACCTTTCAAGGTAAACAAAATGTACCAGCATATGCATTAAGGGAATGAGAAACTATTTAGAATATTATTAATATTTAAAGTGAAGTCAAAGTTTTCAAAACTTTACACTTCCCTTAAAAGAGTTCAAACCAATTTGAGTCAAGTTTTTATGAAATATCTTCTAGAAAAATTTCCAGTTTGGATTAGCAGGTTGGAGAATATGTTGAAAGCAATTTAACCCTGACCTGACAAAAACTGGTTTGTGGTCATTTATTAAATTAAAGTGAATCGAGTGAATTTAAATAATACTGGCAAAACAAAGTTTATTAACAGGGATGCATTCCACTTTATCTCTCACTAGTCTTCCTCGAATCTAATTTGGGTTGAGATTAGTTGGGTCGAATCTACTATTTTATGAATATGAATCCATTTTACCTTCAAATCACAAATTTGAATTTGAATCTTGGAAAAATTATGAACATTAGAGCAAATATAAATATAATAGAATAATAGAAATTACAAATAGTAACAGAATGTTAACATTCTATCTTATAATCCATACCTTATAACATTCATACATTCAATTAAGTGTTAAATTACTAGTCTGGGGCTTGGTTGTTAAGTTCATCCTATAGTAAAAAATTGTAATTGGTTCTGAGCCACCAATAAGCAGTATTAGAGCTCTAAAACAAATTTCACTTGAAATATTGAAAAACTTTTTTTTTTAGGGATTTGAGTTTCAAATCTGAAATCTTTTAAAATCTCAAATATTCTTAAGGATTTGAGGGCCACTATTCTCTCCTAATGTGTTTTTGGATGAGATTTTTTTTAACTAAAGTAAGTTTATTATGTGTTACAATTATTTTATTTACAAAGTAAAAAGTATTTAGTTATTATGAATGTTGAAGTATTCTATAGCTGCCTTCTGGCAAACAGCTGTTTGTTTATTTACAGTCAAGTATATTGTCTTTGTCAGGGTACATGTGTGTAGATTTTACTTACCCTGTATGGTTCCACTACATACCTTTCAGGGTAAACAAAGAGTACACTGGAAGAGCAAACATTGCCCTTGGTAGGTTTCAGACAGTTTTGCAATGCCCTCAAATTCTAAAACTCCACTAAAATAGCTCCACTCAAAATTGACAAAGATAAAAAATGGTTTTAAAATGTTTTTTAGAACTAAATCATGTCAATTTCAAGTCAAGTCAAGACCACTTTCAATTAAACCCACACTAGGATTATAATGTTAGATTTAATTGTGTATACACATACACATACTACAAATTATGTTTCTTTGAAATTTGTTGCGAAAGAAAAATAAGTATGACATATCTACTTTTTTTATTTGAATGTTAAATTTATTTACAAATACTGAACCTAAACCTTAAACAGACAAGTCGGCCCAAACTGAAGAAATCTTAAATAACCTAGTCCTAAAAAAAGGTTGAAATGGTCTCATTTAAAAGCAGAAATTGGATGAAAATGATTTTGTCAACAAGTGGGCTTGACTGTAGCTACAAAAAGTTATAGAATTTATAGGCGAACATCAACATTTTAAAGTAATTGTCACATGTTCTATACTTTTGGGAGAACATTAAATATAAGTATTCCCTCACACTGTCATTCTACCTGCCAAACATTATGCTCCTATTCAAGTAAATATTTTCATACCTTAGGCATTCAAAGATGCATTTTTGGAGGGTCATTTTATTTCAAAGCTATGTTTTCATTAATTAACATTTCCTTAGTACCATTATATTAGCACACTTATTAGAGTTTGCATGATTTTGCAAGACAACAGATATGCAAGATGTTTTTGTAACTAAACTGTTTCAAATTGAATACTACTCATCATAGAAACCAATAATACATCAATCTTGTGTCCCTACAGCGATAAAGAGCTCACTCTTTTGTTTTTGAGTGTTTAGGGCTGCTTGAATGCAACCCAAACAACCTTTGGTAAACAGGTAATAACCGAGACAGGAACAACCTGTTGCATGAACTCGGCAGCAGGAACAAATAGTATACATAGAAAACAAAATACACGGAAAATATACATATATATATAACATTAGTCACAGTGAATACAAACAGTTCCAACTTGGTAATCATGGGAAATATATTGCAAACAAGATTACTGAAAATAAAATAAAAAATGGATAAGTTCAATAAATTACAAGTTACTATGAAAAAAAAGGACAAGGCACCTCATCATTCTTACAATTATGGAAATAAAAGGGAAAGGTCATTGACAGTCAATCCTATAGAAAGGAAAGAGAGTTGGTGACTGTTCAGGACAAAGAGATTACAAGCAAAGACCTTTAGGAAAAAAGGGGCCAACTCCCTGAACACATTTAGGGTAAACACGAGTGTTACATTATCACACACGAACTGCTTCTGGTTGCTGATAAGATGAATTAACATGTTTAAAAGAATATTCAACTATTGTTCTAGAGCCTAAATGCATTCATGTTCACAGCTTTTTCAATCATACATAATTTTTACTTTCACATTAGCAATCCTCATGTTTGAATGACTTCTCAAGGTAAGTAAGTAGAGGATCTTCACCCAAGAGGTGCCGAACAATTTTTTTTTTTTTTTTTACTTTTCACATATATCTCTATAAGAAAAAAAGACCTTTTCTCGTTAGGAGTTAATTGCATTATATTTGGAATAAGGTACAGGAAAGGTGGATATATATCGATATAACCATCCACCTTTCCTGCACCTTCTTCCAAATATAGTACAATTACTTTCAAATATGAACATGTACAAGCCAAGAATGTCAAATAAATCAAATTATTAAAAGATAAAATTAATTTACTATTGATCTTGTAATAATATTAATATTACACTAATGTTGTAATCTCCCAATAACAACAAGAAATCAACATAGTTGACAAGACATAAATCATAATAATTTAGAAATCTGTTTTACTATAACAACCATCCACAATGAAACATCAGTAACTTCACTAACCAGTCCAACTTCAAAGTGATGTTGAAATGCTTCAAAAATAGATTCTAATGTCACATTACAATGGAAGATTGCTACAAGCACAAACATTTAACTTTATTGTTTTTGTTAGGGAACAATACATTTAAAAACTAGAAACCAGAGCTAGGCACAATAATGCGTTTGCTCAGGGTGGAGATTTCAATGCAGGAATCGTGGCACTGTTTCAAAAAAATCAACAATGGTACAGGATCAAAGACTTAACTGGACTGGATTAGAGTTAAGAAATTAATTGGGTCATAAAAGACACAATTATCATAATATTTATACAATAATTTTCTGCAAATAGAAATAATAACTAAAACAGAACCAAGTTTCCAGCATTGTCCATTCTTCCTTAAGAAAAGGTTATCCAAACTCGTCCAGTACAAAGATCAAATGCCCATAGTGTTAAGATTTCACCAAAATCTTGAATCAGGTTCCTCCTAAAATCTGGATGCCGAAGCCAAAGAGAAACCAGGAGGAACAATATTTTGTTAACAAACAAAATTAGAATGTTTCATGTCTAATGATTTGAGCAGATGGGAGCGCTCAAAACTGAAACCCCCCCATGGGCACATTCTGATCCGCATTGAAGTGGAACTGTTGCGCATCTTGATCCACTGATGGTGCGACACGGGAATCCTCTTCCTCGCTCCCAAAGTAATGCTCGATGATATCAAATGCCTTCTGGTAGATCTCCATATTCTCATGGGACTGAAGGAACTCAATCTTATCCAAGCCTGTTAACATTTAAAAATCATTTAATATTCTTTGGAGATAACTTGAATTTTATATTTCTTGAATCCAAATCTTAAATTTTATTTTGAATATTGAAAACTTGATTCAAATCTCAAAAACCAAATTTGAATCCTTAAATGTTTAAGATATTTAACATTTAATTTAGAAGATGTTGTTTAAGGCTTGCTACAAATGCAAAATTACATTTTGTTCGCCATGTTTATTATGTCACACAAAACAAAGAAAACACTTTTTTAGTAAGTTAATTATATTAATAGAAAGTTGTCCTTTTTTGTGATTTGGTTACTCTTCCAGAAACAAATGTCTAAATAATTCCTTTAACTAAGTGCTTTAAATTATTATTTGTCTTACTTTTCAGTGAAATTTCCTGACCTTTCACAGTCTTTATTGTATGAAGTTGTGAAAAAACACCACTATAAAAAAACTGTGTTTGAGGTGGGTAAACAAATGGAAATGCTTTGAAATCTTTTCGGCAGACTAAGAAGAAGGAGACGTGATTGTAACAGGTGATTAAATGTGGGTTTCACATATAACACCGGAAAGCAAGCAATACTCAATGAATTGGAAGCTATTGGATCTTCTAAATGCAAGAAATTCAAACAGATGCTCCCTATCAAAAAATTGTGTATATTTGTGTCCTTGGACAGGCAAGGAATTCTGCTGGTGGAATTCATGCCACAATACAGTGCACCCACACACCAAGCGGCTGACTTCAATGAAAAGGGTAGACAACATCTTATGCTACACAATGAAATATTCCTCAATTTTAGTGATGATTGTATTAAAAAGTAGATTAAGTTGTGTAGAATTAGACACAACAAACTTTTGTCTTTAATTTAATTGATGCGTATTATATTTGGAGTGGTCCAATCCCTAGCAAATTTTTGAAATTTGTATGCCCCTGGAACACTGGTTCTTAACATGTTCAGTCATGTCACCCCAATGACCTATCCGATAACCTCTATTTACCCCTTCTTAAAAAAACTGGTTTATTTTAGTTGTTTTAGACTTGAAAAGATATTAAATTGTGGTTATTTATATTACTTTATGCACTAAAATTACTAGGAAAATGTTTTATTTCATAATTGTTTGTAATATTGTGTGTTACTCTGACAAATCAAGTTATTATCACAACAAGCAATTCAATTCCTTAAGATTTTTCCATGTAAATATATTTTATAATGTACAAAACCGCTCAGGACGGAGACGATTGAACATAAATGGAGTATTTTAGCAGTAAATATTTTTATTGGTGAAGCTTCGAAGCAAAATCGAAGCTGATATTTATTTTGAAGCCAAGTCGAAGTTTTGAGGCTTTGCATACCCCTAGTTTCTTTATGTGTGAACACATTTACATTGTTGTATTAGTCAATTTGTTCTTGTTTCAGTTTACAAGGGGTTCAGCATAAGCCTCATTTCGTTGTCAAATCCGAAACCATCTGACAATAGCTGGATTGAACTATTATCAGCCTTGAACAATTCTACAGTGCTTTAGACATATATCTCATATGTGTACCTTAAATTATCGACAGTCAAAACAAACCTGTGTATGTACTTACAGTACATAATGCCTATATCAAAGATTTAATATAATACACTTTATTACAAACATTTTGGTCCTTCAGTCTGAATTCAAACAAGCAATCGTGTTTAATATATTGGTTAGCACTTACCTTTATAATTAATTTGTGATTTAAGTATGCACATATCAAAATACTATTTTAAAGAAAGTTTAATTTACCAAAATGGAGGCCATAATGAAAAATTAGATGATTTTACAACTATGAGAACCTTAATGTTATTATATTTTATATGCTTTTTGGGTTTATTTTGCGAGTTAATTAATTTCTTATTGCCGAATATAGTACTGGATACCACTTTAATTAAATCCAAGTGCTGTGTTAAACGCACACATACTTTAGCCAAGGCTAGTGAAAACCTTGACTATAGTCATTATGAGCTATTTATAGCTACTGGGTGCAATCTTAAAGCTTTACCAGAAGCTTACAAACCCGATCATCTAACTGTGCAATTAAATTGTCAAATGTTTCAAGACTTCAACAGAGACACATATAAAAAGGGACATTTGACTTTGATGAAACCTACTTCCATTCAATGTCAATCTTGGATCACGTTAACTCCACCAACTGTTCCAATGGCTCGATGCAACAACTTACATTAAGTTTGCCTCATGTAATTCTCCCTGCTATTCAGATAGCACATTTCAGTAGTTATCTTGAATTGTGGACCAATTTTTCAAATTTATTTGAAACACTTATCATGAATAACCTGACCAGTATTGAAACGCTATAGTACTTAAGGTCATCATTTAGTGTTGAAAAACTATTAAAAGGACAGAGACTTTTGCTCAGCAATGAAAATTATCCTGTATCCTGTGGCAACTTTAGGTAGACTAGTTATTCAGACTTAATGTACAATACTATCTAGATATGGGCTATATGTAGCTTAAGGCTGATTTTGGTCAGATGAACAGTATAAATTAGTTACTAAAGTTACTGAAAACAATTTTAATATATTCATACATAAAGTCATATTATCTCCAGCGGTCACTTTTGATTGACATTAACAATACCTAGAGAATAGCACATATAATTTATTTAAATGTTAACAACGTTGGCTGCAAAAAAATGTGTTTTAATTTCCTCTAATGTTCTTCCAACCAAAATCAGGGTATAGTAAAAGATACATCTGTCAACTCTTAATTGTCACACATCCTCCAAAATTGTGTAATCAAACATGACAGCACCACCACTAAGCTTTGAGTGGTATTCGATGGTTCAGCGCAGACAGAGTGTGAGAACTTCTCTAAATGATTAACTCCTAACTGAGCCAATCTTTTAAGGGACATTACTAAAGCTCTTCTTTGTATCCATTCACATTCATTTGTTTTCAATGCTGATAAAAAAAACCAGGTGTATTGACATATCAAAGTCCAAAACTACCAACACTTTTTGGGGGGGGGGGTAGGGTGGTGACACAGTGATCCTATTCAAGTGTATTGTCTCAACACTGTGACCTAATAGGGGCCCTACACGATAAGCCAGACTGTTGGTCTTAAAAAACAATGACAGTAATAATGATCGTGACGGGACAGTGTGTGCATGCTCGTCAGTATTTCCTTCAGTCATGTGTCCTTGAGCAGATTGTACTAGCACTGTACTTTTTTTATTTGTGTTTTTAGCACAAAGTCTCACTACCTGTTCGAGAAGTACACTTATTTACTAATCATGGTAATGAGCAGTGGCGGCTAGTAGCTAAAATTAGTGGGGGTGCGACTAACATGGGAAGAAAAACAGTGCATTTTTTTTATTTTACAGCTGCATAGCCAACTTTTCTGTTGGTACCATTCAGAATTAAAGCTACGAATATATTTCTTGTTGTTGCTTTTGCCTGGCTGAGATATTAGAATATCAGGTGTTGAACGACCTCTTTTCTTAACTGTAACTTTATCATGGAAAGATAGCCGTGAAAACTTAAGCTGTTGAAGTTCACTTACTGTCACAGAACTTATTTCTTGGGGATGCAAGGCCATGGTTAAAGTTTTCTGTTAAATAAAAGAACCGAACAAAAATGAATCAAATAGAATAGCTGAAAGCAGAATAATAATCTAATTCTACACTCTTCTACACACTTATCACATTCAAGAATATGGTACACGATTTTAGCACAACACATGCTGAGTAAAAAAAAAAATAAAAAATAAAATAAAAAATCCTTCCACCATTACGCCAAAGCCAACACTGCGAGAGCAACAGTTCTCTCTCTACCTGTCAGTCCCGCCTTCCTCCTCAACCCCCTGATATGTGTGCATGCGCACAACAGTCAAACACCACATCACTGGAACTGTGAAGCGCACAGTTCAATACAAAGATTTTTTTATCTTTTTCATAAAATGGGGGATGGTTACTGAAGTACTGAGATTAAACTTAAGGAATATATATTGTACTACAAAAGTAAAGAGAGAATTAAAGAAAAAATGACTCATTATATTAAATGTTATCGATAATATCAAGTGCAGTTCCGCAGTGCCTATACACGAGCCGCCACTGGTAAATGTGCTTAGGATGATTAAGGTTGAATTTAATTTTTTTTTACCCACATTTGCGAGGAGCGTATGTGGAAGCCCATTTTGTAAAAAAACACCCTTAGTACACCAAACTGGGATTTGAACCTTGATCTCCCCACCATCGGTAGTATTGTCTATTCAGAGGGTGACGCCTTAGAGCATGTGAGCACCAAAGTAGATCTTTTTCTTATTATTAATGTTGTTGCACAAATTGCACTTGGCATGCAGGATCTGAGACCAATGAAATTAATAACGCGAAGACTGACCTTGTAAGGTCTAGTACAAATACTGATGTGTAGTGTCTCACAACTGGTGGTCTGACTCACCGGTTGGTCTCTATAAGCAGTGTCATTATTACCTTATCCCATCATTTGTACACTACACCAGCTAGATTACAATGAAAATACTCAATTAGTAGATGCCTCAGGGGTAGTAGTACTCTTAGAACTATCTGTAGACAATGTGAAGGAGACTTGCAAGATATCCCTGGTTCAGAAACCTTTTCATATAAGGTACAACTTGTCTTGAAATCAAGCTCCATACGAGGATTTCTCATACCATTTTGTTGCCAATATCCAAGACACCCTTGTCCAGAATGTTGGGACCATGTACCCTATTCAGAGAACACAGAGTCAAGCTGATGTTTCGCTTCTCATGGTTTGTTTCCCTCTCAGCTTGTCAAGTGGGACCTTTGTAGCTAAATGAGGATTCAACCTATTAGTCTAGTTGAACCTAATGAAGAACGCATACCACTCATTCAGAATACAGTTGCTCACGACACCAAACATCTTGGGGTTTTTATACAAATTTTTATAAAAAATAAGGCTTTTTTTTTTCTTTTTCGCTGCCACCCTGGACCTTCTCAAGTTGAATTTTATAATGATAATGCTTGTATTGTCATTTTTATTACAAAGGCTGAACTTCCTTATTAATTCTGCAGTTGTTTTGAGAGTAGGTGCCTTCATCTACCTAATCTGTCGTTTCAAAAAAAACATCCTATCCTACTCTCTAAGCGGTGTTGGTTGGTGGAACTATTAACTGACCAACTACATTTTGATCATTTATATCTAGGACCTCACATTGTCAATGCTGGTAAATATGGCAATACATATTTTACCAAACTTATCATACTTGGATTAATTTTTTTTACTATTTCATATTGTCTACTGAAAATATTATTTTAACCATCTTATTTTTAGTTTTCAAGTATGAACATCTAATTTTATAAGCATTATAAAGTGAATTGAATTAAATTTTTTAGTAGGATAGTTTCTAGCATGAACCCATTCAACGCACATGCACAATTTCACATAGAGGAATGGAATTGAAAAAAAAAGAAGGTAATCATGCATGATTATTACATTAAGTACTAGTAAAAAAAATAGGAAACATTTCAAATTTCTAAATGCTTGTGAATCTTATTTTTTTACAGAAAATAAAGTTACAGAGGCATAATTTTAGGAAAATATTAACTCATAAAACATCAATTTTATAAACATTTTCTGCAATTGTTAGTGTAATGTTAATGTCTTTAAAGACACGACTTAACCATTTTAATTATTTTTTCTACAATATACTTTTGAGTGTTATTTCTAATTTAAAAACCAATATTTTCATTTTTTAATTATTTTTTTTAAAACTTTTACTGTTTATAAAAATGAGTGACATTATTATTTCAAAAACATGTGTTGTTTTCAAAAGCTCACATTTTAAAGGTACTATTTTACTTTAAAATAAAAAAATATATAACGGTACTCTTAAGTCTTAACATTTAAAAATTATAAATATACTCAAACTCGGGAGCTTTTTGAAATACTCGGCTCAAGTTTGGAGAAAGCCAAGCTCGCAGACCCCTAGTGAATAGATGACGAAAGACTCACCATAACACTCTTCTATGAGCACAGCATAGGGGTTGATGGCTCCATGAGTCTTGGCGTCCTGATCTCCCAATCTGAGGATATTCTCCAGCCCATTCAAAGCCACCTGCACAATCTTGGCATCCATAACGGTAAGTAGATCGCACAGTGGGGGAATACAGCCCTGAAAACACAACGACAAGCATTTACACTCCCTCATCTTTCCATAAGTCCACAACAATATTTCACAGACAACACAAAGGTAAAAAGCCTCCACCTAAGTTTAGGCATGGGTCTTCTGGATCTTTGTATCATGAAGGATATCCAAGGATTGTTATTTGTAAAGGAGCACTAATCTAAATCATGGTTTAAAGTAGGAAGCAAACTTTCTTGAGAAATGCTTGAGTAGAAATTGTTGTAAAGATAAAACTAGAATTGGGATCCTCCAATCTTTTAGGATAATCAAGATTTGATGATTTGAAAAAATATCTGATCTATGATTTGAATATATATATGATTTTTTTTCAAACTTTGGATTGGAATTTGTTTTAAAGCTCTGATAGCTATCATGTAGTAGTGTGCGAAGTTTGTTTTTTCAATATGAAGCAAGCTCGAACCAAATATATGAAATATTCTTGAAGCCAAATCGAAGTTTGAATATTTTCTTTTAGTTGTTTTATGCCTGAAAAAATATTACACCATGTGTTTTACTTTAAACACTAAAATGGCTTGGAAAATTTTTATTGCACAATTGTTATATTTTGTTTTAATTTGATAAATTCAAGTTATCATCACAACATGCAGTTCAATTACTTCAGATTATTTTTTCATATGAATATTAATTTGTAATGTACAAAACAGCTCAGAATGGCAATACCAGTAATTGAACATAAATTGAGTATTTTAGCTATTAATATTTTTATTGGCGAAGCTTTGAAGCTGGAATTGGTATCAAAGAGAAGTGTATGTTTTGAAGCTTCGCAACATTATTATAGTGCATACATGATTTATATATTTTGTCCTAAGTTAAGTTTCTATCCAAAGTTCATAACAAATAATTTAATTATGTTACATTTTTAATTTTAGGCATTAATCTATTATGTACACCATATCCCAAACGGCAAGACAATTGAACATTAATGTATACAGTATTTTATTTTTATTGCCGAAGTTTCATAATTTTTAAACCCAGAATTTTAATTTTTAATTAAAATCGAAGCTGACAAATATTTAAAGAAAATTCAAATTTTTCTTTCAAGTATTAAATAAAATCAGAGTTGAAGAAAAAAAGTAATTCCAACAAGGGAAAGTCACCTTTTGTATATGCCACATTAAAAATATTAATATTCATAGTGTGGTGCCCCACCTTTTATTCCTCTCTTTTCTACTTGTCAGGATAGCCAGGACAAGGGAGGTGGGCGGTGGTCACGGGGTTTAGTAAGTAGTCAAATGATTAGACAATGAAGTACAAGCCTGCCTTATTGTCAAGATAGTTTTTAGTTTGCATGATAGGCACAGGTTGTACACGGGTTTTAGAGTCGATAGTCTAAGATGAAAGAGAGGGAGAGTCTATGCTGTTAAGGTGTGAGATAAGCGCATCTCATCCTGAGGTCCACAGTTCATCTTTAACAGATTACTCATCCTGAACATGTGAAGCTCCCAATGAGTCTGTGCATTGGCCCTTTTGAGCCGACTACAATCCTTCCTGTGGGTCACCACAGTATGGTTGTGGGCACGCCCATGTTGAACCTGGGTTTACTCTGGAGTACGTAGACCTTGTATTGTAGGGATTCTTCAAATAATGCCAGTGACTTCTAGATGTCCTGTACTAAGTATTTATTTCCAAAATCATAAAAAGTCAGGATGTCTGGTGCTCTGAGCTCACTTTTACATCCAACGTTGACTAATTCACGATAATAATCAAGGTGTTGTGGTGCAACCTATTCGCTCCACAATCCATATACAAGTCTTTTATCCCACATTCTTTTCTCCCTAGTCCACAAACCAACCCTGGATACTCTAATAACTGAGCAGGGAATGACACTTGACAAGGGAGAAGTGCAAAACTCGTCAGCACCTTAAGTCAAGTGTCTATTCACACTCCTGACATGAAACCAACTGTCCGAGGTCTTAGACAACATCTTGGATTTATCACCACTCTCCCCCATTACGTCCAATTGGGGGCAGCTCTGTGATCCATCTCATAGTACAAAAGTACGCCAGGCTCTCATGCCAGCTACACTAATCTCGGGCTGTGCGTGACTTCATGATATTTGGTAGGCTTAAATCACAACTTAATGTTACCTTATATCAGTCATGTCAAACTTGTAGCCAGATTAATTATTTTGTGTGGCCCTCAGAGCTTATAAAAACATTCAATGCTGCCCAATATATAATTCTTTGCGGCCAGCGGAGCTCATAGCGAATCAACATTCAAATCGACCCTCTTCTTTTTTTCATAAACGTGACTAACTGAAACAGGGTCGGTGTGTATAAAGAGATGAAAAAGAGATAGCGAGTTAAGAGAGTGTCAGCAGGCAGTGGAGTGATACATTCTTGTAGCCCTTCTGAGAAACTTGTGAGTGTGTGTCAGCAAGCAGTGGAGTGATACATTCTTGTAGCCCTTCTGAGAAACCTAACTGATAACATTATCGCGGCAATCTTAATGCAGAGAAAGAGCCGACACAAAAAAAGTAAACATTTGTTTTCGTTGGGAGTTTCCTACTTCAGAGTTTATTTATTTACCACCACGTCATACTATCCGTTCGGATTATATACTTAAGTACTAATTTTGCTAGTGGATTAGGAATTGGGAAGGCTGAACTTAGAGGAAGTGATCCTGCATTTGTGTGGAGGAAAAGTGTAAAGCCTTTTAGGAAAAAACATCCTCAGTTCACCCAATCGAAATTCAAATCTCGATCTCCCTGTCCTCGACAGTTTAGCTCAACACAAAACTAGTGTGTTAGCTAACTGCACCAATGAGGTGGGTTACTTCATAGTTAAAGATATAGCAAAAATATTAGAGCCAGTCTCGTTTTTCTACCATAGTGTGTGGCTACGGGATTTCTTCTAATTGTATTAGGTGAATTATAAATAAGTGATAATATAAACATAGTTTAATGCATTCAAATTGAAATAAATGTTGTTAGATTTTGTAAAGGGTGACTTGTTAATAACTCTTCAAATAGTGTGAGTCTCAAAATGTATTTTTATAAGCCTTTAAAGTGCAAAATTGAATAGTAAGTCGAGTGTTTCAGAAAAAATGGGAGCAGACATATTTTGTTCACCAAATAAATAATAACAAATTGCTTGTTTCGTATGTAAACAAACAATCAGTGTTCGTAAAGATTACAATATTGATCATAATTATTGTACTCACAAGAAGTTTTATTTATTTGTTAGAAAAATGAGATAACATAAATTGAACGAGTTGCAATTAGGTCTTAAAAAAACAAAATATTTTTCAATGTGTTAGTCAAGTAAATGATACAGTGAAAGCCAGTTATATCTAATCACATTTGATTGTATCAAATTCAAAACCTATCCCAGGTGGGCGATTTTTATAAAAGAACGCTTGATTGAAACTATGAAAATTATGTGTCTTAATAACGTAAAAGATTTTCAAAATATTACTATCTTAAGTAACACAGTATCTGAACGTATAGATGACATTGCAAATGATTTGAGGAGTCAATTATGTAACATTTATTTAAAGTTTGAAGCTTTTTCTATAGCTATGGATGAAAGCACAGATTCCAATGTCGTCACGCTACTTGCAGTATTTAGCCGAGGTTGTGACTCAAATTTGGTTAGTAATGAAGAACTGTTAGGATCAATTCCCATGCACGGAGCACTACTGGCGAAGACATTTTTTGTGAAGTAGAAAGACTGTTGCAGAAATTTGAATTGCCAATTGATAAACTTTTGTGTTTAGTGATTGATGGTGCACCAGCAATGTTAGGTTGTAAAGCTGTGTTGTAGCAAAACTGAATGCCACAGTTGATCTTACTATTCCTAATTTTCAATTTATTATATATCAGGAAGTGTTGTGTTGCAAAGTTTTAAAAATGAATGATATTTTGAAACGAGTTGTAGAACTAATCAATTTTATTCAAGCTCAAGGTTTGAATCATCAACCACATTTGCGTGGATAGTGGGAAATCATTTAGGGAAAATCACCCTTAGTACACTCGGCCAAGATTTAACTAAGATCTCCCTGTCATTGGCAGTCTAATCTATTGCAAGAGTGATACCTTAGGCCATGCAGCCACAGAAGCAGGTTTTAATAATATTATAACTTTAACAAGTCTTACCATATTAATTTATAGATCAATATATTTTTTATCAAAAATTATTCTAACTCATTATTTTAAATTTCCCATTTCAATCTCGAATCCTGATATATTATGACTATTTTCCCATCCCGTTCTGAACAAAAAAAAAAAAAAA
>CABFVX010002398.1:0-11386 GCA_902151425.1 Timema shepardi | reverse complement strand
AAAAAAAAAGAGTAATTCATGTCCATCTATACTTATGACTGACTTTTTTTTATCCAGCCCTCTTGGTATTTTTAGTTTTCAATGTGGCCATTATGACCACAAGAGTTTGACACGCCTTTGGAGCTCCAGCGTAAAATGAACCATATTATAAATCTCACATAAGTTGACACTGATGAATACTCTGTTGAGGGCATTAAAGTGGGTAAAATAGTAAGAAAATAGATTCAACCTGTCTCTAGCAGATTTTATTTTTAGTGCTGGTGTTATGTTTCAACAATTTTACCATATCATTATTCACTTAAGTGTTAGTTATCTAACATTATGCCTGAACTTGATATAATCCAATCCTCTATCCCTAACAATTTAGTGGTCTGCGAGCTTAAGTTTTTTGGTTCGAAATGATCTAAAGCAAGTTTTTCAATAAACTCCTGAGTATTGAGCCAAGTCAAGCTTGGATGAAATAAATATATAATTTTAAAACCAAGCCCCAATATTACAATGTCTCCTCAAAGTAGTCATAACTTAACTGATCGTAAAGTTTAACCGTTGGTTAACTTGGGGTTGTGTTTTACAATACTATTTTTATGTGCTCATCAAATTACGAAAAGGTGCCTTCCTTTAAATTTGTTGTGCCTCACTGTTCAGTCGGCCCTTGTATCTTTCCTCCGCACTTGCACAACCCGCTCCGACCACCCTTTCTACCGCCCCACAGTCCATGTTCTCTAAGCCGTCCGAGATGCTTTCCCTACTGTAGTCAGCGCCAAAGAGAACTCCCCTTCCTATTGGCTCGCTTGGCAGCGATTATCACTCACGTTTTCCCGAACCAGTGGTAAGCTCCCCTTTCTCTCATTGGACAAGGCCAGGCAGCAGCGGAGGTTATATAACACGGTGAATTCTAGAGCCAAGCCAATGGTGACCCACCCCGGCGAACCACCGTTACAAAAGAACAAATAAAGTCTCATATTTTAAAGAGCAATTTTGTTGGGACTCCTAATCCTTTCACCGTTTCTACCTCCCACCACGACTTAAGTTGCCGGGACTCCGTTCTACCGTCCTCCGCGACACATGTGTTGCCGGGACTCCCTCCTTATACCCCTCAACTCTCACCATCGGCTGGTCCTCGTCATCGGCAGTTCCAAGAGATGGTATACACCCGCCGCTCCGGCAAAGCCCGCCGAAGCAAGAACCTGAAGACAACGTCACCGGTCAAACGGGACTCCACCCGACACCTTCAAATTTCCCTATCCCTGAGGTAGCTATTTTCCTTTCCTCGTCTTCTCCTCTCACCAACCACCCGACCTCAAACTACCCCAATTTCCCCTTTAAGCCCTGAGGGCTATCATTTTCAAGTCCTAGCCACCCCACAACCAGCATACGTTTTCTCCCCCATCTCCCTTCCTTAACCCCACCCACTAGATCCACGGGACCGGTGCCTAGCCACAAACGTCACCAGGAGACTGCACTTCGAATGATTCAACTCGCAAAACCTGAAGACGCAGCCAGAGATGACAAATTTATATCGTTAACCTTCTCGGGGCACTAAATTTGTTTCAAGGCTTTTGAATGGCTTAATTTGACCATTAAGAATTAAGTCATCCATGGATCTGTTCTGAAAAGAAGTAGAGACAAACCTTATTTGGTCAAATTCATCTTGTCAGTTCTTTGTATGGTTATCTGCTACGTTCACTGTATTTATTTTTTTGTTAAAATGTCTGTTGAAAATATTATGACTTTTAAGTTTGGGACCCTTAGAAAATGTAACTCATCTTCAAAGTCAACAAACATCATCATACAATAATCACCCATTTCAAAAGATCACCATAATCATCATCATCTGTTTCCAGCCTGTATACGGGTCAGTTTAGTCAAATGCCTCCATCTTCCTTTATCCTTCCCCCACTCTTCACTTTCTCCTTTAAATGCATCCATTCTTCTCCTCTCACTTGAACACACTCCATTATCTGATCCTTTTATCTCTTTCATGTGGTCTTTCCCTCCATACTTCATTTCCAACATTTTCTTCAACATTCTGTCTTTTTCCATCCTCATCACATACCCATAACATCTGTCTTGCTTCTTCTACTATCTCATGTACTCCTTGTACCCCCAATCTTTCCAGGATAACTTCATTTCTGATCTTGATTTTCCTCGTGACAGCTAACATACTCCTAACAAACTTCATTCCCATGGCCTCCACTTTCCTAGTCTCTCTTACATTCAATGTATATGTTTCTGCTACAAATACAATAGGTACAAAATACACTTCAAAGGGACTTCTCTTCTTCATAGCAGGTCTCTTTCACACCTATAAAACAACTTTCCCTGCTCTATTATGTTATTAAAATGATGGGCCTACAAAACTTTCGATATCAATCTCGAGCTTGAAATACGAGTACTCGTAGAGCCCTAGTAATTATAAATATGTACAGCTTGATAGCAGTGATGAAAAAAAAATGTACATATATATATATATATATACACACCTATACATATATATGATAATTACTCTAGTGCGGTAGGAATTATGAAAGAAGCATTATATAGATAAATCTTCTTGCAATTTCATGAAAGGAGAGTGGAAAACCCTTTTGAAGAAACCACCCTCAGTAGACCTGACCGAAACTCAAACCCTGATCTCCACGTCATCAGCAGCCCAGCATAACAAGAGTGATGCCTTAAACTGTTAGTCCACATAAGTGGGTGTGTGTACATCTTAAAAATCATTAAAACAATAATAAAGCAAGATCTATCTTCCGGTTAGTAATTATAACATCCACATTAACACCGTTAAACATTTCACCAGTACAATTATGCCTTAAGGTGTACTTGATACCATTTTGCGCAAAGTTATGTGTTTTAAATCCCTACAGAGACAAATATAGTACATTCATGACCTTATTTTTCTTAGATGACAGCTCAAAAATTATTATTATTATTATTATTATTATTATTATAATTAGCACTGCGTCTTACTACCCGTTCGGGTGATACACACTTACGCTAATGTGTAATGGTAGGGTGATTGTGAGATGAAATGGAGGACCTACAGTTTAACGTGGAATCCGAACCACGGTGGAGGCCTGGCATTCCCCACATTCACAAGATGTCTTGCCAGAGGTGAAGGAAGGGTTTGGTAATCAGATAAATCTGTGCCGGGACCGAGGATTGAACCCCGGATCCCAAGCACAGAAGTCCGACACCTTACCCCTAGACCACCAAGTCACCTACGGCATCTCAAATAGTTATTAGAAATAATCCCTAATATAGCCCTACGACAACAGCTGACATCTGTCACTTTGGATTAGTGTAATGAAAACATATGGTAATGTATGAATGTTATAGTTAACCACAGTAATTTAGGCCAATATTATTTATATTTATTTGAGGTTGTTCACAAAGCTTATTTATCGTTTTATTCAACTTAAAAAAATTACTATTCACAGCACTTTCACAAAAGGTCTAACAAACATAACTTCAAAATGGCGATCAGCAAATTTAAACCATGTGATTGAATACGACAGAAACAAGTTCTTAACAAAAATGCACCCACGTAGTGGATAAAAATATTTTATTCAATAAAATATTTCAAAATATGATGAAATAATCATAAAATAATATACTATAGCTATAAAAAGTGACAAGTATTTTCTCTTTTCTAAGTAAATATGAAGCCTATATTAAATAGCATCAATGTATGGACTATATTACACATCATAAATAACATTCCAAAACAAAGAATCTTTTAATTATGTTTAAAATATTGTTTCGGATTGGGTAAAGCAAACTTAATAAAAATAATGAAATTATTTAAATGTAAAATATAACCTGTAAATAAAAAACTTAACATTTATAACAAAACAGTTATCTTTTACAAGTGTTGGCAACTCAAAACCTAAACATATGATTTTTAAACAGTCATCCAGGTAAAATCCTGTGTGAACAGACTAACTTTCTAAATCTTATTTTATCTTAGCCTCATAATCTTCCTTTCATAATAATAAACACCAGTTTACTCAGTTGCTGACCTTGACCTTTCAATGGCACAATAACCTCTCTGTTAGGTTGTTCCTCCCTCCCTCCACCTCCAAACACACAAACTTTAGGCACAAACCACACCCAAACAAATAGAGAGAAGAGTAAACAACTATTCATTCATTATCAGACAAAATTCATGACCAAGAAAGAACCTTTTTTAAGGAGCTAAATTGTGAGCCCTACCTCTAATATTTATTTAAAGCTCAAAGTCTAAGCCTTTTCAGAGACCTACCAAACAATAATTTACTGTAGTCACCCCAACTGATAAGAAGACCCCTCAGAAATTAAAAAAGCTCTTACAAAACATACATCAAAATAAATAAATATATTTATAATCTGAAAATTAAATTTTACAGACATAATAAATAATTTAAATATATTTGCAAAAAAAACAAACCAATTGGTAACTTTAAAGGCCACCTAGAGATGGAAGATAATTATTGCTCCTATAAAACTGGCATAGTTGACCTACCTGGTCTACAAGGTAGCGAATCTGCTCGGCTGTGCCGCCAGATGTAGCATTCGTGATCGCCCAAGCTCCCTCTTTCCTTGTCTTGAACTCTGCTTTGCCCAGGATATCGATAAGTACTGGGAATATGTTTGCATCAATCACAGCCTAGAAATTAGATAAGAAAATATAATAAGCAAAACCAACATTTTCTCATTTGCAATTACTTTATGTATCTAATAGGTAGAGAGATGGGTCGAATCCACTATTTTATGAATCTGAATATCCAATACACTTTTGAAATCTGAATCTTGGAAAAATTTAATAACTAAGAGGAAATATAACTATAGTAGAATAATAGAAAATACAACTAGTAACAACATGTTAACATTATTTCTTATAATCGATTCACTATAACATTCATACATCCAGTTAAGTGTTAAATTACTGGTCGGGGGCCTGGTTTTCAAGTTCATACTATAATTATAATTAATTCTAAGCCACCAATAAGCAGTATAAAAGTTCTAAAACAAATTTCAAATGAAAAATAAAATATATATTTTTAAGGATTCGAGTTTCAAATAAGAAATTTTCTTGAATAGCCATAAGGATTCGAGGGCTTGTCGCTACTAATAACATAGGCCTGTGAAGTTAAAGTTTTTGAAAAATACAATATAAGTTTTTGCTGAGTTTTATGTTATTTGGTGTGCTGATTTCGAAAATGAATTTTTTTTTCCATCACGTCAGGATTTTTTTGGAAAATCAATATTGATATTTTTGCTAAAATCCTATTTTAAAAGGAATTCTCTTGAACAAATTTGCATGTACTATCTGGTAAGAGTGGTTTTTATCCATTTAAATCTATGTAAAATAATAGATTCGATTCTTGGCGAGGCAAATTAATTTTTCAGCAATCAATTAATTTTTATAGGTTTAAATGGATGGAAAACCACTGTTGCCAGATCGCACGAGCGTTAAACTTCTTTTATGTTCAATTTCAGGCTTATCTCGTGTTAACATCCATCAGTAGTCGGCGAGCATGTTCTTGTCCCATCTTCCTTGATATTTGCGCTACATATCTTTGATGGGTGGAACCTTTCACCCTGTTCATTGCTGACTGATTCTAAATTTTCGGGGATAAAGTCCACATGTGAGTGAAGGAAATGTATTTTGACACTTATTGAGCAACCCACCGCTCGAAATTTGTCCAGGATATTCATAACAATTGCTTTCTAGTCAAGATCCCTGTAATTACCCAGAAATTACTGACGACATCTTTGAAGGCAACCCAAGCTTCTTTTTTCCTTTGTTGTCATGCTAGTCTCAAATTCTTTATCCTTCATAAGCTTGCGGATATCTGGACCAACAAAGATTCCCTCTTTTAACTTGGCTTCGGATAAACCTGGAAGCTTTTTGCACAGGTATTTGAAACAATCGCCATCTTTTGGAATAGCCTTGACAAACTGCTTCATTACACCTAATTTTATATGCAGAGGGAGTATCAATACTTTTTTTTTGATCAACTAAGCCGTTCAGAATCACATTCTTGGTGCCTGGTTCAAGATTTTGTATTTTCGGCCATTCTTTTTTGACCCAATGTTGAGTCTTATCACGGCTGTCCCACTCACAAATTAAACATGGGGAATTTGTAAATCCGCCTTTTTGAACAAGAAGCATGGAGATAACTTTCAAATCATCGCAAATGGTCCAACCGTGGTCGGCATATTTTATTTTGTTGAGGACGAGAGCCAGGTTTTCATAGCGTTCTTTTAAATGTACCGAGTGATCAACTGGTACAGATGAATACTGGCTTCCGTGATGAAGAAGGACAGCTTTAAGACTCCTTTTCGATGAATCTATAAACATCCTCCATTCATCTTTATTGTATGTGATATTAAATTTGCTCATCAATTCAGGAACATCAGAACAATAGACCAGGTTCTCCTCTTTCTCAAGAGGTTCCTTTGTCCAATAAGTTTTTTTTCTTTCAATCTGGAGCTCAACAATTCAGCTGCCTCTTTCGAAAGGCACAGCTCTCTAGTCAGATCATTAAGTTCAACCTGAGATAAGGGCTGAGGTGAATCGCCTCCAGAAGGCTTATATTCGGCATCGGGTCCTTGAACTTCTGGATGTTCCGAGTCTGAAGACTCTGAAGAGATGACTGGCCAATCAGCTATTTTGCCAATCATTTGTTGCCGATTAGGCCGATCACCGATGCCTATTATTTTTGTTTTCAAATTTTATAAGTGTATAAAGTAAAAGATGCTTAGGAAAAAAAAAAGTTACTTTTACTAGTTTTATAATGTCCAATGTAGGTTTGTTTTAATAAGATTTAAATAGAAACTTTTAAAATGTAAAGGTTGTTTAATTATTCTTTCTTATTGTTACTGTTAAGACAACCGGACCTGTCATTTAACCAAAACAAATCACAATAATAAATAGAAAATTTAAATATAATGTTCAAGAAAAAAAAAATCAAGGCACACAAAGAGAATACATTTAGCTGTTCCTGTGGTTTATCTCTCACTTCTTCATACATTTCTGGGATTACTTTCTGTGAAAATGTTGTCCTATCTGGTAATTTATAGTGAGGCTCAATATAGCTGATTAAATTCTTAAAACCTGAAAAGTAAAGTATTTGTTTGTAAATTTTAAACATAAATTATGGTTTAGGTTAGGTGGGGTGAAATGTGATTATTTTAGTTACCTAGAACTAATGATCAAAACTAAAGGCCAGGGAATCTTTTTGGTAAGTGTAAATATTTTAATTTGCATAAAACAATAAATATTGAATGAAAAAATTAAGTTTATTGAGTAGGCTAAGATAGACCTTAGACTTACCAGAATCTTTAACCATACTAAATGGCTGCAAATCAAGGCACATGATTTCTCTAATTCGCTTAGTTATCCCTATAGAATTTGGCCGAGAACTGCTGTATTCAGTTTTTGCTCAAATAATTCAGTAATTATTTTTTGATTAGCAAATACTTTCATTTGAACAGTACTCCCACTAATAGACGTAGATGAAAAACTATGTGTAGAACTACAACTTAAGGCATCAGAACTTTCACCAGATATTATAGACTTACTACCTTTTGAAATTTCACTGTGGCGAAACACACTCAAATGTCTTGACAAATTAAAGGTTGTGAAACACCGTGAACTTGTGCCCCCATGTAAAATTATTTTTGTACAAAATGAGCACACTGCTTTTGAGTTATTATTTGGAGTTAACACAAAATAATCCCACAAATTACTATTTTTAGTACTAAGAGACATATTTGAGAGGAAAAAAATAAATAAATCAAAGAGACATTATAAAACTTATTTTGATTAACAATTAACTAGAGATGGGCCTCTAAAATCTTCAAATCCATCAAATCCTGACAAGTATTCGAGATTCAGTGTTTTACTGGATTCGATGGTCGAATCTTTCACCTCATAAACAAAGCATAATATTTTGAATTCAAAAATTACTTAGTTAGGCCTACTTGAAAAGCACAAATTAATATGTACTATTTATTTTGTCAGACAGAAGAGATTAGCATGAATAAAATAGTTATTAAAAAAATCGTTAAGTTTGTAAAATCTTGCGTGCCTAGTGAGTGCCCTACCATCCCACCTCTAGGAGAAACTTGGACTCAACCATTTAGGCACATGAGCACTTCTAAAACTTTCACCTCACAAAGAATCTTATAAATATTTTAATGAAAACATTTAAACCTTAAGAAAACTGAAAATCAAAACTAGAATTACAAATAAACTCGAAATAAATAAAACAAATTACTTTTTTTTAACAGAAATAAGAACACATTACACATGATACAAAGTCAGCCGCCATTACACACGATAAAAAGTTAGTCGCCATCACGTTTATTATGTTTACTCGCCAGAGTGATGATTAAAATAAAGATACTGTTAATTATTACTACCAAACTGGTTTTAATTAGCTACAACTATGCAAAGATCCCCAATTTAATTCATACTATCCTTAAGTTAGACATTTTGTTGAGTTTGTGAAAAATAAATACTGTCGACAGTCAGACATCGATAAAACTGTTTATTTATGCCTACCAGCCTACGTAGAGTATATCGATTGTTAGTTTAGAATTTATTCAGGTAATCTGATCACTTAGTAAGCACTCTTGAGTTTTAAGACTCAAATAACAACTTGCTAAGTCATTATTTGTTTTAAAATAGATTTTAACTAAGAGTTTGTTATTTTTTTAAATATGTTATTGAAGTAATTTTTAAAATATTCAAATGTAGTCCTGACTTATAAAATGGGAATGAACACATTGGAGTCAAAAATATGTCCGTGTTTTAAATAGAATGTATTCTCAGAAATCAATATACCACAAGAATCGAATATATTTCTTTTTTCTACATGACGATAGATAAGGAATATATAAGAAAATAATAATGAAACATACTTAGGAAAAATTGTGTCCACTATTTCCAATGTATGTTTAATTGTTAAGCATGTCTTTTATTCTTAATTAAAAATATCCGTTTGTATTTTGAATTTTTGCTATCTTATTGAAATAAATTATAATCCTTTAATGGTGATTAAAGTTTATCCGTTTATTTCATATATTTTTTTTAGAAACTTAACTCATTCTAACAATACTTTAAAAAATAACTAAAAGACACTCAAATTTTGATTGATTTGATTTTTAAACAATAATATAAGCCTAGATTGTTTAATTTGATTGGACTTTAACCTGTATTTTGCGAGGGTTGGTTGGGGTTGATTAAAATTGAAAGCATGATTGAAATAAATCTTAATTTACAGTTTAGGGCTATATTGTGTAATGTAGGTCTATTTGTAAATCATGAAAATTTCTGACAATTTGCAAGGATTTGGATTCGAGATTCGAAAATAAAATGTAAATTCGGATTCGAGAAATAGTGGATTCGACCCGTCTCAACATTTAACTATTAAAGAAAATGTAAATATTAATATATATTAATTCAAATCATATTGAAATATGAGTGAAACAAATTCCCTACTAGTAGAAAGTTTTGTACTTGCACAAGAGAAAAATGGTTTCCATTTAAACAAAATGTGCACATGTGCGAGATTATTATGTCCAATGTTTCATCTTTTGGTATCTTTAACAAACCAAAATAAAACAGCACCCATCTGCTAATATTTTATTTTATGATTATTAGATTTGTTACCTGTGTTCACTTACTTTACATTAGGGTAGTGTTTTTCTACACTGTCTTATTATAATTTATTTTATTTTTAGAAACTTTGTGGGGAACCTCTTTACATTTTTCCATCTAAGGGTCCTTCATTTATAAACTTAAGAATGTTAAGAACTTCATTATGATTTGGAATGGTCCTTACAATTTCCCAACAAATTTAAATCTTCTACCAACCTGTAAGTAGTTTATTCTTTTAGTCTATGTCCCCTAGAGGTTTTTTTAAATAATAAAATGCCTCTCCTTCTCTCCCATATTTTCTAGTTAGGTATCAATTATTGAGAGTCAGTTGATTAGAATTACGAAAAACCAACAACAGAATCTTGTTTACCGGCTTTGGAAAACCCACATAAAGGCCTATTAATTTCTTGAAAAATAACACTTTGCAAAAATGTTAATGTAATTTAGGTATAATTTAATTACATGAAATAAATGAGGATGTTAAAAGAGTGTGGAACGAAACTTATCATGGCAAAGTGTGAAGAGATGGTAATGACAAGGAAGAAGGTGAAGCCTAGTAAAGTTATAAAGTTGGATGAAATAAAGGTGAGAAAAATACAGAATGTAAAGGCATATTGGAAGCGTGATTGAGGAGAAAGGTTGAAGTAGAGAGGATCTATTGAGAAGAGGACGGCAGAGAGTGGTTCTATAGACGTGTAAGAGACCTGCTATGGAGAAGAGAAGTGCACTTGAAGTGTAAGGAAGTGTTGTACAGGGCATACTTTGTACCCATTGTCATATATGCAGCAGCAGAAACATGGACATTGAATGTAAGAAAGACTAGAAAAGTGGAGGCCATGGGAATGAAGTTTGTGAGGAGCATTTTAGCCGTCACGAGGAGAAACCGGATAAAGAATTAAGTTATCATGGGAAGAGTTGAGGTACAGGGAGTACATGAGATAATAAAGGATGTAAGGGTGAGATGGTATGGGCATGTAATGAGGATTTTGGAGTAGATGAGATAGTAGAGGAAGCAAGACTGAGAGTAGGGGCATTTATTGAGGATGTTGGAGTACATGAGATAGTAGAGGAAGCAAGACTGAGATGGTAGGGGCATGTATTGAGGATGGAAAAAAGAGGATGCTGAAGAAAATGTTGGAAATTAAGTATGTGGGAACTATACCAGAGGGGAGGCCACGAAGGAAATGGGAGCAGATAACAAAAAGTGTTCAAGTGAAAGTAGACGAATGGAAGAAATCAAAGGAGGAAGAATGGTGTAAGGCATTTTAATAAACTGACCCAGCCACAGACTTGAAACAGTTGATGATGAAGTAAAGGGAAATGTAAAAAAAATAACAAAGGGTTGTGTTTAGAAGTGTTAGAAATTTTGAGACATTTTTAAGGTTTGAGATTTTTCACATTGTTCTCAAATTCACAGGAAACTTCAAAATTCTGAATTTCAACACCCAAACCGTTGTGGGAATGTTATCAAAATCAGAGATAACTGCTTTAACAGTATGGTTTTACAATTTTTAATCAAAAACTTTAAGGCCGATGTTGAGAAAATGTTTTTTTCTATTAGCCTTTATGTAAACTATTCTTAATATTAGGGTTTGATAAGAACCAAATTCAAAACCCCTTCGTAGAATCTTATAAAAACCCTAGATCACAGAGAAGGAAAGAACAGAGCCACAGCCCCTAGGTTAAAAATGTTGCACTCCTTTTCGAGGCTTTACTCCCTCAACGTTGGGA
>CABFVX010002397.1:103578-116470 GCA_902151425.1 Timema shepardi | reverse complement strand
AGCGAGCGGTCGGGCACAGTAGTGCTCCGGGAGAAAGTGATCCACCACCGGGAGAAAGTGATCCACCACATTCAGGGTGGTGGATCTTTGTTAACCTTATGGGAGAAAGTGGCCCAGAACTGTCAATTCATCTACTACTCAGGAAATATTATATATTCATGTGTTTGTTTTATATAAAAATGTCTCCAAAATATTTATATTACTGTCCCTTTCATGTGAAGTGGGTTTCTAAGATAATTTCATCTCAAGGTGTGTTTTAGATGTCCCACTGGAACCAGGTCCGATAAGCTCCTCTGTATGATCATATATGCACCTTTCACAAGTGTTCCTTGTTTGAGTTCCGTATAGGGGCTATAAAATTAAGATTAACCAGATAGGGAACGAGTGTTAGGGATCCTACTAGAATGAAAAGCATTTAGGTGCCAACTGCCCAAACTGGTCAAATGAGTTAAATATAAATGAAAGATACATTACATATAATATATACATGTATATTTGTACACATACATGTCTATTTATAAATGATACATAGTTATAAAACTTAATTCAGAGGCCGAATGGTTTAAGGCGTCACTTTCATGTTGGACAAGCCTGTTGATGATTATGGGGAGAAAAGGTTTCGAATCCTGGTTAGAACTACTGAGGGTGGTTTTTCCTTAAGTGGTTTCCCACTCTACTTCTACGCAAATGCGGATGGATTACCTCTAAAATGCTTCCTTCCTCACTCAAATCCCATTAGAGTAATTATCATGCTTGTGTATAACCTGAACAGGTAATAAGACGCGGTGCTAATTATTAATCTTTATTAAACGGTTAAACCAAGGGTACTTAGCCGGTTTTTGTGTCCATCCCATCCGACTATGTACCGTAGGATTCCACGAGCCAGAGAAGATCGCATACGTGTGTTATCAACCTCCGTAAAGAGCACGCTGCTGCTTCATACCCCCCTCCTTCCCCTAATCTCCTTTGTACACCACGAGTACAAGACGAACCCCCATAATGCACCTCTCACTTACTGGCTGAGATCCTAACAGGCTCAACGAGGCGACTTAAAGGGTTAAGTCGAACAGTTATGTATATACTTGGGAGCTAGTCCCTTTTCCGACAGGAGAAATTTCGGATTTCATACGATGACTGTTTGTTACCTCTTGTTTTGATTTATTTAAAATATTTCATAATCGAGAAAACCCTTTTTTTTAAATTCCCTTAGGCCAATAATTCCCAACCTAAGACCCCTGGTAGGGGGGAAGATAAGTTGATATTGTTGAGTTTATCTATTTCTCTCACTGAACAAAGTGTAAAACCCGTAGTACGACTTCTTCAAATTTCGCATTTAACAGTTTTTTAATTAATAAAATGCTTAGAAAAAATTCACTCCCCATCAAAGGAGTGTCTACTCCGTTTATCCTTAACGGTAGCAGGAATATAAACTTTATGAACTACACTGTGTCCCTTTATTCTAAGCAGAACCATAGCGGAAACAAGAAAGGTAGGCTTGATGGCTTTCAGTGTATATGAAAGATACATAATAACATATATTCAAAAATAAAGAAGTATTAAATTCAAATAAAACGAGATGTATATGACTATCTCGCGAATGGTAGGCCATGCGCAACCCAATTTCGTACGTTAAGGCATCTTAGAGGGCAGGTAAAATTTAAATATAATACATTGTTTCATTATAAACAACGGGCCCAAATTTAGGTTTAGAAATAAGAAACCCGGATATAAGAACATGCGGCTGGAAGCTCCATTTTTATTTCATATGTGGATTATATAATATCTACAGCTTGCATTATGCACAAACAACTTTGATAGGCCTACATTGTGTCCGGTTGAATACCGCTGTTGTACAGGACATGCGGTTGTTCTCAATGTTTCCCTTGAAGACGGGGAGTAGCAGAACCTCCTCTTGTGGTAGTTCACTCCTTCTGCTCACAGATGCCAGTGCGGTCGTGCGGTGACGTCACGAAGCTTTCTACTCGAGTCCGCTCACTGTAAGGTAGAACACCAAGCGATACAAAGCTCTAGGCTTGGTGTTCGAGCTTAGAGTGGACGGACCCGAGAGTTTGACTGGGAGGTCTACGGCGATGACATCACTGTCGGCAATGTTTGGTTGGCAACATGCTGGCGGCCAACAGTTGCGAACACAATGTTCCTGTCTTCTGTCTGTGATTAGTGTGGGTTGCAAGATGTCTGATTTACATAAGAAGCAGTGGAATGCCATGCCTCCACCGCGGTTCGGATCCCACGTTGAACTGTAGGTCCTCCATTTCATCTCACAATCACTCCGCCATTACACATTAGCGTAATTGCGTACAACCCGAACGGGTAGTAAGACGTGGTGCTAATAATAATAATAATAATAATAATAATATATTTCAACAATGGTGGACTTTTTTTTACAATTGTATAAACATTCTTAGACCATTTATTAATAATATATAGATATATTATAACGTAATATATAAGGAAATATTATTGGACCCACTTCAATCGCCGCATGGTCTAACGCGCTACTTTAGTGTCAGATTATACTGCTGAAGACTGGAAGATCGGGGTTTGATACCGGTTGAGTGCACTGAGGGCGATTTTCCCTAAATGTTTCTACACTCTTCCTCCACGAAAATGTGGACGCACTTCCTTCCTCTGAATGAAACTTTCCTAATCCCTAACACATTAGTACGAGTGGGTAGTAAGACACGGAACTTTAAAAAATTATTGGAAGCTTTTGATAACTTTTTAGATGAACTATATAAATTGTAAATCAAATAAGACATAATTTTTAGAATGCCAAAATTAGTGACGTTAACACAATTTTGGCGGATAAAAGTGGACTTCCTATTATAAAAAAAGGTTAATCTATAGGCTATAACTAGAACATGGTCACAAATTTTTATTATACCTTTGACCTCTTTCTAATATGAGATCATAATGAAATTGCTAGAGTAATAAAATTAAATATCCTCTGTTACATGGTAGTCATAGTGTGCCAACAATACCCGCCTCTGTGGCGTAGTTGGCTAACGCGCTTGTCGTGTTGAGCTCGACTGCTGAGGACGGGAAGATCGAGATTCGAATCTCTGTCGGGTGAACTGTTTATTTTTTCCTAAATGGTTTTCCACTCTCCCTCCACGTCAAATGCGGGTTCACTTCCTCTAATTCAACCTTCCCAATTCCTAATCCATTAGAGCAATTAGTACTTAAAGCGTATAACCCGAATGGGTAGTAAGACGCGGTGCTAAATATTATTATGTGTCAACAATGGATACTTGCAGCTCATCGACCTTAACCATCTGAGATAACGAGGATGGAAACTGATTAAGGGAGAATTAAATGAAACCTCACCAAATTCCGTTAGGGAGGAACCCCAACTTGTTGCTTAGTCAGTCACGAACCGGAGATTATAGTTAAAAGGTGACCTGTTGGTCTAGGGGTAAGGTGTCAGACTTCTGTGCCGGCAGCCGGGGTTCAATCCTCGGTCCCGGCACAGATTTATCTGATTACCAAATCCTTCCTTCACCTCCGACAATACATCTTGTGAATGTGGGGAATGCCAGGCCTCCACCGTGGTTCGGATTCCACGTTAAACTGTAGGTCCTCCATTTCATCTCACAATCGCCCTACCATTACACATTAGCGTAAGTGCGTATAACCCGAACGGGTAGTAAGACGCGGTGCTATTAGTAATAATAATAATATTAATATAGTTAAAGTGGTTAGTGAGAATTTATACAATCACTCTTATCATAATGTGATTTAAAAATACGCACTCTTTTCCCACTTAATCCAATATAGTTTTTCAATTAAGTGAAAAATGAAAACCTGAACACGAGAATCGAACCCTTGACCTTTTACTGTTAGTGCCACTGTTCTACAACTCAGCCATCAGGTTTGTCTCTCGTATCCATTGACATCTTTCACAATTTTTTAGTGTATTGAGCATAATGGATCGTTTCATAGTCAGACCGAATACGCCTCAAATGTTAAAAAGATGAGTGTGGGTCAAGTGACGAAGAACTATTATATATATATATATATATATATATTAGTGTGTGTGGGTTAAAAGGAAGGGATAGGCTATGTAAGACGTGGCTAAATGTTGTAGACGAATGTTTGAAAAAGATAAGCCCTATGAGTTTTAAGAATATTATTATTATTAGCACCGCGTCTTACTACCCGTTCGGGTTATACGCACTTACGCTAATGTGTAATGGTAGGGTGATCGTGATATGAAATGGAGGACCTACAGTTTAACGTGGAATCCGAACCATGGTGGGGGCCTGGCATTCTTCACATTCACAAGATGTCTTGTCAGAGGTGAAGGAAGGGTTTAGTAATCAGATAAATTTATAACGGGACCGGGGATTGAACCCCAGGTGCCCGCACAGAAGTCTGACACCTTACCCCTAGACCGCCAGGACACCTTTTTAAGAATAAAAGAGCATGTTTGATTGGTTGTAGATGTTGTTGAAGTGAAGGGAGTATGTAAGGATAGGGAAGTGTGGAGAAAGTTATTGAGGATGGATTAAGTACGGAGTAGTTGTGTTTTGAGATAGATGCACGGCTTATTGCCTAGCCCGCAAGGAAACGACGGGGTTAGGCACGTATGTATGCTATGCATGCATGCACGTGACGCTGTATTAAATACAAGGCTACATCTACCTAGTCCAGAGTGGGAAGGGTATGTTTATTATGCGAAACTGGTCAGTTTCATTCTAGTTTAGGTAAGTGTCGTCTTATATTTAGTGTAGTACCGCACTTAAGGCGTAATAAGTCTGAAAATTAAACTGATTAATTATATAAAACTGGCCTTATAAGTGTGGTAACTTCGGAAATTAATTGAATTCGATTCAGCCAGAACTAAGGGTAACCATCATACCCTAAATTGAGGCGTTTGTTTAAATTGACACTATAGTGTCAAAAGAAGTGAACGATATAACTTGTCTTGCTAAACTTGTTTTAATGAGTTATTAAACATTATGACGTAACAGCTGACAATTCAAAACAACGTGTTAGCGTTGTTCTCGAAATGTGGCCGACTTTATAGTATATATGGCTATGTTTTAAAGTTATCGATGCTGACAAAATAATATCTATTCAGAAGAGGAGTCCCTCTGCCCGTTTTAGGGCTACGCTGGTTAGAACGTCGTGTAATCGGGTAATTGTACTGTAGGGCAACAGTCGTACCCGGTGACCTGGTGGTCTAGGGGTAAGGTGTCGGACTTCTGTGCTGGGGTCTGGGGTATAATCCTCGGTCCCGGCACAGATTTATCTGATTACCAAACCCTTCCTTCACCTCTGACAAGACGTGTATTAATCACAACTTGTGAATGTGGGGAATGCCAGACCTCCACCGTGGTTCGGATCCCACGTTAAACTGTAAGTCCTCCATTTCATCTCACAATCACCCTACCATTACACATTAGCGTAAGTGCGTACAAATCGAACGGGTAGTAAGACGTGGTGCTAATAATAATAAAAGTCGTGCCCAGGGTATCGGGGTTCAAATCCATGAGGGACCACACCGGGTGTCAGTCAGGCCATCAGTTAAGTATTTCTTACCAAACCTTTAGTTTCGTGAACTCCTAAGTCAAAATCTTTATAATTATCGTTTTGTAACATCTTTATAACATCACATTTTGTGGTATTGCGTGGTAGTATAATAAACCCTAGATTCAATTACATCTATAAATTACAAACTCATACATATATTTTGTCACCGTCCCTCTCCTTGACCGCAAACCATCCTGACACTTTAGGCTCACACAGGACGGGGAGGTGACAATAGTTTTTATTTGATATGATACCTATTAAAATGTCCACACGAGGAGAAACTATCTAGTAGCGAAACACACAATTTGGTTCAAATTAACACATGCGATAACAGGAGAGAATGGAATTAGCGCTTATGCACTGAGGCTGTAAATTAATTGTGATGCTAAGTACCAGCTACTGGCTACATCGTTAAAGGGAAAGATTACTCTTTTATTGATCGTGAAGGGGCTCGAGGTCCCAGGCGCATTAATCTTGTAGCGTGGCGTTTCAACCCCAGCGATATTTTAAATGAGGCTCAGTATAAATAAGTAAGCTCCTTTATCCGGCCATTTTTGTTGTTGTTGTTGTTGTTGTTGAAATATAAGATACAGTAGAGAAGGCTGGTTAAAAAGACTCGCATATTAAATGTTAATTTATTGCGAAACTATCTAAAATAAACAAATAAAAAACTTAACCATATTTGCTTGAAAGCCAAGGCATTCCAGAAAAAAGTTTAGAATGTTTTTTATAAACTTAAATGGTGTTTACCAAAACTGGGTTGAAGAAATATAAACATAAATTTTATTTATTTTTAAATATGTAGGTGCCTAACATTTAAACTAAATTAAAATTTATCATTTGAATGAGGATGGTGAATTTTAATGAGGGATGAAACGTAATTTGAGCTACCCGCCAGTATTTTTGCATTTTTTTAAATATAAAAAATACTCTTTTGGCCAAAATAAATTAAATATTGCTTAGGTATATTTGTTTAGCTTAATTTGTTATGGGGTGACCTCGCGGTCTAGGGGTAAGGTGTCAGACTTCTATTCTGGCGGCCGGGGTTCAATCCCCGGTCCCGGCACAGATTAATCTGATTACCAAACCCTTCCTTCACCTCTGACAAGCCATCTTGTGAATGTGGGGAATGCCAGGCCTCCACCGTGGTTCGGATTTAAACTGTAGGTCCTTCATTTCATCTCACAATCACCCTACCATTACACATTAGCGTAAGTGCGTATAGCCCGAACGGGTAGTAAGTCATGGTGCTAATAATAATAATAATAATAATAATTTTTATGTATTGTAATCTCAACAGTTCTTGGATATATGTCGTGAGATTTGTATCATCGTTTGCACTAGCGAGTAAGGAATGATTAAGGCTGTATTTAGAGAAAATATACCCGAATTTACGAGGGGAGGGGGAGGGAAATCCTTGAGGGAATAATACTTTCAATATACTAAGCCAGAGTCGAACACCGATCTCTCACCCATTAACAGTTTATTATATTGAGATAGTGACATATTATAACGTGAGACCACTGAATAAGGTAAAAGGAAATACTAATTAATAATAATAATAATAATAATAATTTACTTCAAATTATACTGATATCCTCGTGGTCTGGCAATAAACTGGAATAATTATAATTTCAAACTCTTGCGCCCATTTCAGTACACGCGTTTACATTTTCAATTATTATTGGCATGGGTAATTTTGTGCGTTCCTACCTTACTACCCACCCCCACACTCCCATACCTTTCCCCACGTATCCCCCACGTCATGCCAACAACAAATACGAAATGGTAATCATCAAATAAATTTGTCCCCTCATTTCCGAGTAAGTAAAGCTAATTAGTGCGTTTGATACTTTGATGAGTTGCTTTGTTGAATCATTAACATAACGCTACAGTGCAATGCAACGTATTCTCTCTCTATCTTTTTTTGTGTGCTCAAATTAGTGACCTTTCACTCTCATGACCAAAGTTTTGGTGACCAGCCTGTCAGGTAAACCTAGTACAGAGCACAAAGGTAATGTCTGGTTGCTCCTAGATGTTATTCTCTTGTACCAGTTTATAATATCATGTAACAGTTCCCTAGGATTAGTTGATTACAATACAATTATCATATGAAGAGCCGTTTATTTCCCCTAGTTTTAGTTGATTACAATACAATTATCATATGAAGAGCCGTTTATTTTCCCTAGTTTTAGGTGATTACAATACAACTATCATATGAAGAGCCGTTTATTTTCCCTAGGTTTAGGTGATTACAATACAACTATCATAAGAGGAACCGTTTAATTCCCTATGTTTGGGTGATTACAACCTAATTTTCATAGGAAAAAATATATTTGATAGGTAGAAAAGCTAATAGATCTACTTTAATGTACTCATTCATCAATTCGTTTGAGCTGCAAATGTCACTGTTGGTAGAGATTATCAATGTTTATAAAATAATACTAGTTATATAGTAACACTTATCATTAATGGCCGTAAAAGTACGTTTATGTTTTATAAAAGCTTTTCTTACTCACAGAATACTACAATAGGATGTGTGTTCTAACTTAGGAAAAACTTCGCACTTAAATACATTTTCCCGTAAGTTAACAATAAATCTACACATTACAAATTTTCACGAGTTATCAATAGGCATATACCAAAGATTGAGATTTTCTACTATAACTTAAATATTACATTCAATTGAAAATATGTTTTTAGCTATGCGAATGAATGACTATAACATACGTATATGAAAACAAATATTTAAATGGACATTTTTAAACACAGGGCTGGTTGAATATTAGTTCATAGCTCACTCACTTTACACAAAGTATTAAGTTGTTTACTTCCACATATCCATATTAGCTTTGTTTATTATTAATGATGCCAATCAAGTTTCAAAAATAAACTGGCAATTATAAATTACTTTCACCTGGATTTCACCAAAATAGATTTCGATCTGAATCATCTTTGTGATAGCAAACAACTTCCCATAGACACATATATTTATATAATTTTTCATTTTTTAAATTAATTAATAAAATGTACTAACTGTATCAAATTTAAATTATTATTATTATTATTATTATTATTAGCACCGCGTCTTACTACCCGCTCGGGTTATACGCGCTTACGCTAAAGTGTAATGGTAGGGTGATTGTGAGATGAAATGGAGGACCTACAGTTTAACGTGAAATCCGAACCACGGTGGAGGCCTGGCATTCCCCACATTCACAAGATGTCTTGTCAGAGATGAAGGAAGGGTTTTGTAATCAGATAAATTTATACCGGGACCGGGGATTGAACGCCGGCCGCCAGCATAGAAGTCTGACACCTTACCCCTAGACCGCCAGGTCACCTCAAATTTAAAACGTATTGATATTAACTATTGCACTGAATCTGGCGTGTGACTTATTTGGAAACAAATATAAGCCGTGATTTAAATGGATAATCGCGGAACATTGTGCAAAATATTTAGCTGTCTCTTTTTTAAAAACAAATAAGTACAGAAATATTATCCTAAAGTTGGGATTCCCAAAAGCTTTGTCCTCAAACCTCACTTGAATATTTAGGTTCAGTAGTTGTAACTCTCACTAATATAATAGATATCATAAACTCTTTATTATTATAAATTTGAAACAAAATAAAAATGCATTTTTTAAATGATTACTTAATTATCTAATACAGACTTTGTAATAGTTGTTAAATGTTAATTATGATATTTAAGTGTTATAAGATATCCATAAAATATTATTTGGAATAATTTTATGACTTTAAATTTGATATTAGTAATACTATTTACTAAATATATTAAATCTGCATTGTACAATGTTCCGCGAGCATCCATTTAAATCACGGCCTATATTTATTTCCAAATAAGTCACAGGCCAGATTAGGTGCATTAGGTAACATTATTACGTTTTAAATGTGATACAGTTAGTAAATTCTATTAATTAGTTTTAAAAAATGAAAAATTAATTGAATAAACGGTATAATACAATCAAAGAGAAAGCTGCTAGTCAAAGAAACCAAAACGTAAGAATTCGCGGACCGTTAGCTGAGTCACATTGTCTTGGGATATAACGCCATGTCACTGATAGCTTGACCATCAAGATCAACACCCAAGTGGCTGATATGTTTTATAAATGAACGAGTATAAGACCCGATTCGACGGCCGTATGGTGTAAGGCGTCAATCTCGTGATGGACTGTAATGCCGGTGACGGGGATATTGGGGTTCGATCCCCGTTGGGACTTCTGGTGGTGGGTTATTTCCTTAATTGTTTTCCACTCTCCCTCCACACAAATGCGGGTAAACTTCCTCTAAATTCAACCTTAATCATCCCTAAAACATTAGTGTAATCACTACATAAGCGTTTAACCCAAACAGGTAGTAAAACGCATCGCTAAAAAGAAAATATATATATAGTAGACGGAACGAGTAAAACCTCCGAGACGTGAACATTAAGTTGGGATGGATGGTAAGGAGATTTAAAGTGGATATTTTTTGCAATTTTTATAACAGAAAATGTTTTGGATCAAAACAGATTAAATACTGCTTTAATATAAATTATGTTAAGTTTAATTTTCTACACATATTAACCTGAAAAGCGTACTTATATTTGTCATGAACTTCGCGTTATTATTTGAACACAACTTTTTTGTTTAGCTCCACGTCTTACTAACCGTTCGGGCTATACGCCTAGGTACTAATTAGGCTAATTATCTAGGGATGAGGTAGGTGTGATTTAGAGGAAGTGCACCCACAGTTGCGTGGAGATAGACTGGTAAGCCATTTAGGGAAAACCACTCTCAATGCACCCGACTGGGATTGGACCCCAATATCTCCATCCTCAACAGTCTAGGCTAGCACGATACTAGCGCGTTAGATAACTACGCCACCGAGGTGGATAACACAACCTTTTATCTTAATTTAAAAAGTTTATATTCATATTCCAATATGCACATGACAAATATTTAATAACTATATAGATTAATATTTTTTAGAAAATAAAGCTAAACGTATCATCTGAAGATTTTGGTTGGCTTTTTTATTTGATTATTATCTTAATTTATTTTACCCAAAAATATTATTTTCTGTCTTTTAAAAAAAAGGTAAAGCTTAAATACGGAGTTTAACTCGCATTCACTTTCATCCTAACGTAAGGAACCGAAATAATATCTCAAGTAATAATACATCGCTGCCTAATCATTCATCCACAAAGGGCTCAACTCTGGGTAAAGTTTGTGTGACTGTTTAGGAGGCCATGTTGAAGCGAAACCCACGGGCTTTCAGGGAATCCCATTGAGATCCCCACCCCCGTTTAGCTAGTGAACCGCAGAGCCGTCCGTAAACCACTACAAATAATGTATTCCTAGGCATTAACCCCATAAATCCCCCCTTTCAACCTTTATATTCGTCAGTACGTCACGTCGATTTTAATGGAAGGTAGTACCGACTCTTCATTTACATTCAATAATGTATAGTGCCAGAATCCATGACTAGTGCTTTTTTTTTAAAAAGAGTGTTTGTGAGTTTAAATCCATTGATTTATTATTTTTTAGGAAAGTAAACTTGCTATGGATTGAATGTGTAGTTTGTTTGTTTAATAAAAGGGAAACACTGGCTTATTTGTTAAGGGTTATTCAAATTACCCCTCTCTGAACAAAGTGTTCTATTTTTCAATGTCGTAGCTGTTTCTGTGATATGTTATCATTATTCAGAAGAAAACTCACTATTCAAGTATAAACTCAGCGGAATGCCAGGCCTTCACCGTGGTTCGGATTCCACGTTAAACTGTAGGTCCTCCATTTTCATCTCACAATCACCCTACCATTACACATTAGCGTAAGCGCGTATAACCCGAACGGGTAGTAAGACGCGGTGCTAATAATAATAAAATAAACACAGATACATTCCAATGCGAGACATGTTAAACAAAACCTATGTATAATTTGTCAAATGGAAGACCAAGTGTGTCAAAACATATCTCGGGTACACTTTTAACTTGCTTTGCTTACCCTGGTAACACTCCATGGTACGCCATTTGTAATTTTTTAAATTATGTAATTTAACACTCAGGCTTTTGTGTGTGAACCACGTCTAGTTACTCTCAAGTATTATTAACTCAGATGTTAGTAAGCCGAATAATACATTCTTGAGTACAACTGCCATGTTGGATGCATTTCAATGATGACCAGGCTCTTTATCAATTAAGTGTTTAAATTATTATTATTACTATTAGCACCGCGTCTTACTAACCTTTCGGGTTATACGCACTTACGCTAATGTGTAATGGTAGGGTGATTGTGAGATGAAATGAAGGACCTACAGTTTAACGTGGAATCCAAACCACGGCGGAGGCCCGGCATTCCCCACATTCACAAGATGTCTTGTCAGAGGTGAAGGAAGGGTTTGATAATCAGATAAATCTGTACCGGGACCGAGGATTGAACCTCGGACCCCCGGAACAGAAATCTGTCCACTTAACCCTAGACCATCAGGTCACCAAGTATTTAAAGTTATCCCCACTTGAATTATGTCACTCGCTGATTGGTCGTAGTGAAACCCTTTCAATATGACGATAAATGAACTTTTAAAGATTAACTCTTCCCGGTAGTACAATTACTTTTTAGTGAAGAAAATTTTACTATTTTATTTATAAAATCATGTATTTGGGGAAAAAAATTGTTTTGAGATTATAATTACTCCATATGTAGTGATGCAATAATATAAAGAAAAATCTTAATTTTTCCAAATAAAATTATATAAATTCAACCCTATTAATTTCCTTTATATTTCAAAATAAAAAATAAGACTTTAGCATGCTTTGGATTTGAAGACTTTTGGAATATAAAAACCTATTTTTTGCTATCAACATTTATAAAATTTTACTAGAAAATAATGATTATTTTATAGGTATTCCTATTATTTATCAAAAATGGAGGTTGCACACCACATTACAAGTTGTTAAGACTAAATGAAAATTGCTTTAGTAACTTTTGTAACAATCATATAAAATTCTTACTATTGGAATGAAACTACCATACACATTGTCTAAAGCAGTGGTTCTTAATCATTTTTGGGTCACAGACCACTATGTGAATCTAACAAAGGCATAAAAATGGACGTAAATACTAGCTCAGAGAATTTTTCTTACTACCTCTCTTTAATACAAAAGTGTCTAACTTTGTAAACCTAATATCGACTTTTTTACTGGTCAAAATTTACAGATGAGGACTTTAATAGCAATTCCATGACTTGAAGATGTGCAACAGCTAATTCAATTAGGCTACAATTTTTTTTAACCGGAAGTATTTTTAATTTTTTAAGTAAAATCAAAATTAAAAAA
>CABFVX010002397.1:91501-103315 GCA_902151425.1 Timema shepardi | reverse complement strand
CCGAAGCCCATCCACGGAATACTTAGGGGTCCATGGACCCCGGTTTAAGAACCCCTGGTCTAACGTGGGTTTTATTATTATTATTATTATTATTATTATTATTATTAGCAGCACCGCGTCTTACTACCCGCTCGGGTTATACGCACTTACGCTAATGTGTAATGGTAGGGTGATTGTGAGATGAAATGAAGGCCCTACAGTTTAACGTGGAATCCGAACCACGGTGAAGGCCTGGCATTCCTCACATTCACAAGACGTCTTGTCAGACGTGAAGAACGTAGGTTTTAACCCCAACGTTGTATGTCAATGTAAATTACTAGTAGTAACAACCTTGACGCTAGTACTCATAGTTTAACCACGAAACAGTGAAATAGTTTTGTGTCGGAAACTGTGATCATCGCTGGGTAATTAAACATAATTAATGTTTAATTTAAGGCTTCTAGCACGATGAGATGAAACAAATGAAAATGTAAAGCGTGTCTTCCAAACAAGCACGCAACATTGAGTGCTCTCACCATTTTTCTTTTAAATCTCTTTTTATAATAGTACAAAGCAAAAGTTAAAAATAAAAAGGATTAATGTAGCCATCGAGATTTACCTGATTTAGTTTATTTCTGCATTGACTTATAATATCCGTAACTTGAAGATAAAATGGACGTGTGTGTGTATGTGTGTGTGTGTGTGTGTGTGTGTGTGTGGAGGGAGAATGTTAATTACTTTAAGAAAAATCCAGCCAAAATACACTTAACCGGGATTAGATAACTGAACTCGTCATCGGCTTTCCTGACAAGACTGATGCCTAGTGCACATATCTGCCAATGTGGTTGGAAAAAATATTAAAATGTAAAAACACCTCATACCATAATACAATATTATAATTAATAAATGGTACAACACTAATGTACGAACTTTCTTAAATAATATTATTATAGTTAAAGAGTTTTAAAAAAGATTCATCAGTGAACTACCCTAAACAAATTTTTTCTTCGAAAAACCAGTATACAGTGCTACTTTCCATGCCAAACACTCCCCAGATATATATTTTAAACCAAATCGGTTTAACGATTTTAAAACCATTTCAAATTTTAAAATTTTTTTTTATCAGTATACTACCATTAATTTGAGGGCTAGAATCAAAATCAGAAAATCCCCAAGGTGTAACCATATACCATTTAAATATAAAGTTTAAAGAAATTCCATCAAACCATTTTAACTTGAGCCCCAAATACATGCATACATGCATACATGCATACATGCATACATGCATACATGCATACATGCATACATGCATACATGCATACATGCATACATGCATACATGCATACATGCATACATGCATACATGCATACATGCATACATGCATACATGCATACATGCATACATGCATACATGCATACATGCATACATGCATACATGCATACATGCATACATGCATACATGCATACATGCATACATGCATACATGCATACATGCATACATGCATACATGCATACATGCATACATGCATACATGCATACATGCATACATGCATACATGCATACATGCATACATGCATACATGCATACATGCATACATGCATACATGCATACATGCATACATGCATACATGCATACATGCATACATGCATACATGCATACATGCATACATGCATACATGCATACATGCATACATGCATACATGCATACATGCATACATGCATACATGCATACATGCATACATGCATACATGCATACATGCATACATGCATACATGCATACATGCATACATGCATACATGCATACATGCATACATGCATACATGCATACATGCATACATGCATACATGCATACATGCATACATGCATACATGCATACATGCATACATGCATACATGCATACATGCATACATGCATACATGCATACATGCATACATGCATACATGCATACATGCATACATGCATACATGCATACATGCATACATGCATACATGCATACATGCATACATGCATACATGCATACATGCATACATGCATACATGCATACATGCATACATGCATACATGCATACATGCATACATGCATACATGCANACATGCATACAAAGAGAAGGATTGACATACATACATACATAGATACATAAGGATTGACATGCATACAAAGAGAAGGATTGACATACATACATACATACATACATACAGAAGGATTTACATGCATACAAAGAGAAGGACTGACAGATAGGCAAAATTGCAAGAAACACTTTGAGTTCAGGGGAATATAAAAAGTCATAATATCGAGACCGAGATTTTTCATAACTAAACTACTATGACATATTAGAAAGGACCATTGAAGTTTTTAATCCAACTCTTCCAAAAAATACATACTATCTTTAACACCTTTTATGAAATAAAATGAAATACGTATAATATTACAATACTCACGTAAATGATAAAATATAAAAGAGTAGATTTTTTTTTTAAATAATGATATATTCAAATTATTTATGTGGTAACGAAACTCAAATAATTTATTTCTTAAAATTATCTATATATTTTCCCTTCTTTCTATTTTGTAGTAGTGGTATTGACGCAAGATATTTCCTCGACTAAAGGTAGCAAAAGCTGTGTGTCCTGAATATTAGAGTATGGTTTTGACGGAATTGACAATGTCAAGAGGCAACTTTCCTTATTTCCTGTCTGCCATCACTAACGTCAATAGTGACGTGTCAAACTGAATTCAAGATTGCATATTCTACTAAAAATTTCCTTTTAAAAAAAACTCAGTTTGGAACATTTGGTTGAGGCAGGTTTTCATTAACTAAACATTAAAAAAACAAGTAGTTTGACATAAATTAAAGTATGAATATAATTAAAGCCGTTTAATTTTATAGCGTGATTAAGAATACAACTAAAAATGACCAAAACTTAATTTTTTGTGTAGTAGCTAAAAATCTAACCGTGTAGGTTTTTTAGTAATGTTTTTGGGATCAAAATATAAAGTAGCTATACTTTATATGGGCGTTTTGCCAAGAAACCTCTTAAAGTAAAATTTCAGGCAGAAAAAAAAATTACACTTCTATTTAGAAGTGAAGAGCTGCAACAAACTAATTGAATGATTAATGATTGATGATGATGATGATATAGGTTATATATGTTATATAGTATGTTAAATATATATACATTTTTTAAGCATCACATTATTTTGTAAATCAAAAGTTGTAAAGAAAGAACACTATTTCTTATAAAAAATTTTTTTAAAGAAGGAACACTTTTTATATAACCACAAGAAAAACCAGAAAACCACTGAGATCAAGAAAATAAAGGCAGTTTTAAGTTAAAAGAGCTCTTTTTCAAATAGTAAAAATTGGATTAGAATTTTGTATAGTAGATTGGTTTAATCTTTCTTTTTTGTTTTATTGTAATGCTGAGTTCCCTTAGAACATTTAAACATACATTATTTAACTAACTTTTTTCACTATATACCATCAAGCTGTGCAAAATATCCACACGTTAATAATAAAACTTTAATTTTTAACCGTAAATCCCCGTTTGAGGGAACTGAAGCCGATTAAAAAAAAGTTTCTTACGCCACCTTCCTAAAAATGTGTACACTACTTAAAAATTATACTTGCTCCAGTATTGTAATCGAATGGTGGCTGTGGTGAAAAAAACAAACAAAAAAAAAACACACAAAAACGTACACAAATTTAAAAACAGCTCATCAAACTCACGCAAAACGTGAATATAAATATTAAATTGGAGAAAAATATAGCCATTACAATATAAAACAAAACATAAATTTATTCCGTGTATTCAAATTATCTTTAATCACAAGAAAGTAAAACATTAATAGTTTTACTAACACCTTTACAAAACTAACTCTATAAGTCAAATATTATATGTTTATAGTTTATTTTTACTGATATGCAAATATTAAAAATTGGAATTAAAACAACGCAATACACATATACAACTTTGCAATCCCTATTCTGTTGAAATCTCTAATGGGAATATAGTAAAATATATAATAGTATTTTGCTAATAATTCCAAATAAAATATTTTCAAATAACCTCAATTTCTGTAAAACATAAATTCCAAAAAAATATTTAAATTAATCCTTTTAATTAAAAAAACTACTTTTTGGCTAAATGACTGGATTGTGTTATAATTGAATGATAGATGTTGCAATAGATTTGTAATTAAATGAATTACTAAAAGAAATCCACAAATAGGGCCTATAGCCATTCACGTTCCAATGATTGACTGCCAACGACCCCTACTCCCTCCACCCATTTCACACACAGCTCTTTCTATAAATATCTCGAGAGCTATTGGCACAATATGACCTCTTTTCCATTGTTCTACGATGTACCCAACCCTTCTGTCAACAATTTAAATCCCTGCGGCTTCATATTTCGAGATAATCGATTAATACACGTCAGTCGAGACCGCACTAATATTCTAAAACTTCCTTTCACTTTCATGTTTTGGGGAGGTCAGTCACTTTTTAGACTCTCGAGAGCAAAGAAGGATTCTGGCTCAGCTCAGTTCAGTATTATGAACTTATAAATGATGTTGAGTTGGCAACAACTCTTGGCAAAACTTCGCCACCAAGGCGGCACCGCGGTACAGTCAAAACAATGTTAAAGTGTACCAAAGACGAGACTACAGCGTATTTTAACTTTCTCATATCAAAATAAGGTTTTGTAATCGTTAGAAATGTTTGATTTCAACATTATGATGAATATTTACGTTTTATTTGTGTCTGAACATAAATATTTGTATTTTAAAATTATATTTGTCTCTCTGTATCCACAGATATAAAGCGTTTTGATGGATTTTGTTGGGCTGAAAGGGGGATGTTTGGGTGGGCTCTATACCCCCTTATGCCTTAAGTCTCTTAGCTTTTGGTGTGAAATTTGCGTATCCAGATTTTAGCAGTAATATTAAACAAACAAATAATATGAAATAAAAATGTTTGTAGTGGGTAAAAGGAGTATAAGACTACGTCTGCCGTCTCTCCCCCCCCCCCAAACCTTTTCCCCCCACCATTATCTAAATATTATGTCTGCACACGCCTTTGTATAATAAGATTCTGGTAGTAATTAACTTTTATAGAATACATTAATTTTTTTTAGGTTGATATTCATAACAATTTCTTTAGTTGATGGTATTACATTGGATTGTATACAAATATTAAATGATTTGGTAAGTATCAGCTAGAAACAAGCCAGGGTCCTCTATAGTTATGATCGAATACCATCAATATGCGTAGATTTTTTTACGAAAGCATTTTTTTAGAAAATACAAATACATTTTTCGTGGTAAACATTGATAACATTTCACCATTATTACTATGTGTAATTTTGTAGGTATTGATATCTATCAAAATTAACAGTTGGGGATCACAAGACTTTAAGTATTAATGTTTGAAAGAAGATCTATTAACTTTTTCTAGCGCTCAGAAATGTCCATTCTTAATAAAGTTGTGGTATATTCAACCAAATAGACAGGCTTGATTAAGCTACGTGTTTAACAATACATTGTAAAATATGCCTAAATGCTTTTTCTTTGACGATGAACGAGATGGGGAGACTCATAGAGCGATATTTCTGTGAGTTGTGGGAGTAAGACAGAGAGATACGCCACAAGGCCGTCGACAGAAATGTAGAAGAGAGCTGGTGGACTTTGAAAAGTCTCGACGATGTTGAAGTTTTCGCCCCGTTTCGAACAAAGAGACTGGGTAGTCCGAAAGAGTATTGGCTGTAAGACTGTTCTATTCCCGAGAGGAGAGTAATCGCATAGAGTGGTTTCCCGCCCTCTCGACTCCGCCGCGTAACTAGAGAGAGAGAGATAGAGAGAGAGAACAAGAGAAGAAACTCTTCGGGATTAGTAGGAGGGGATAAGAGATCATGTGCCTCAGATAGGAGATACTATATCTCAATTTATCGAGTCATAGTGGACACGAATTTCCTACAAGCGGGCAACAACAACTCTCCTATTTTTGATATGTTTGTCAAAACTATAAGAAAAAATAAGAAATCACGCATCTGACCGGAACCTTTGAATTAATTTTGCCGGAATATTTAGAGTTGTCATTTTCTTTAGTATTCATAAATGTTAATAAATGAGATTTAATAAAAATCGTTAGAAATAGATTTTTACTCTTTTTGCCCTTCAGTAAAACTACCCTTAATTTTAAGTTTAGATATCTAATTCCAAAAACCCCTCGGGACAAGCCTATGAAAACCTTAGATACCAAGCTATAGTCCGATCGGTAAAATAGTTTAGGCTCTAATCCAAGATAAGGACAGACAGACGGAAATAAAAAACAACCCTTTTTTTGGATTCGGGGAGTCATGAAACTCCAACATTCATTAAAATCTAGAGTTTGATTTTTTTTTATGATCACAATACTTTCCCTACCTGTAAGATAGCGAGAAAGTAAAAAGTTATTAAGAATTATTTTGTCTTTGTGTGTGTGTGTGTGGTAGCTAAAGGTAGGAGTGTAAGGAAAGCAAGTTTTTTTTAAAAATATTTAGCACCGTGTCTTACTACCCGTTCAGGCTAGGTACTAATTACGTTAATTGGCTAGGAATTGGGAAGTTTGAATTTAGAGGAAATTAAATCGCATCTTCGTGAAGAAAGAGTAGAAAACCGTTTAGGAAAAACCACCCAGGTTAACCCAACCGAGATTATAACCTGTATATCCCCGTCCTCTACAGTCTAGCTCCACACGAAACTAGCGCGTTAGCTAACTACATCAGTGAGGTGGGTGGGAAGGCCAGTTAACGTTCAGTATTTAAAGAGTTTAAATTTCAAGTAAACAATTCTTGAATATCTGTCAAGGGTGTTCTAGAATTTAATGACAATTTTTTCGATTATTTTAAAAAGTTTCTCATATAATGCCGCTATGATCATGACAGATATGAAAAAAACTGTTGATGTAAACATGTGAAGAAAATTAAACTCTTATGTTTCTACTGGAGCAATATTTTGTTTATTTTGGTCAAAAAAAAAGTTTTGCTATAAAAACTTCAAAAACACTGGTCTTAGCTTTGGGCCTCTACACTCCCACCTTGATCATAACTTTTAAACCAATTGAAACATTTATCTCAAGCTTGGCCCACACACATGTGAAGCTATAAAAGTCACCTTTTCGTTATCATCAAACCAGAGATGCCAAAAATTTCCCAAAATCAACAATCTTACGACCCCGTAATAATGCATCACTCTCTTGTTTGACTGGATTACTAAGAAGTATTGAATCTGTTTTTTCCTAAATTGTTTGCCATTTTAACTCACCATGAAAATGCGGATATTATTTCCGCCTAGTTCTATCTAACTCATTCCTATTCTACTATCGCAATAAGGTATGGGTACAACCCTAATGGTTATTTAAACGCAGTGAAATAAACTAGATTATATTTGGTATGTTTGTCAAGTACAAAGAAACATCTAGTGTTATAGTACATTTATCAAAGGAAATATCTTAATTTAATTTATTGGAGAATGACTACACCACTGGTTAAAATATGAGGTAGGATTTTTTTTTAAATATACATACAAAATTACCAAATCCGACAACATATAAACATATAACCGGTCTCCCTGCGTAGTGATTAGAAACTCTGGCTGCTGACCTAGAAGTCCCCCCGATTTGATTCTCGTATGGTAATGGAGGATTTTTCTCCCAAATGAAATAATTCCCATGCTCACCGATATTTGTTTAATTAGGCTAAATTTAAGTAAATAACTTCATTGGCTTCACCCCGTGGTATTCACTATCATCGTCATCTCATCTCATCGGGACATGGAAAGAGCCGCCATGGAAAGGATGTAAGATTAGTACATTTGGGCGTCCCTCGGGAAACGGTTCATCAGTACTGGATAATATTTCCGGGAACAAGGCTACAGATTTATTTAGTTCAGACAAGCAATAATTATTAATATAAACATATACATGTTATTTTTTGTCATTTAATTACCATATTTGAAACATTTATACACTCAAATATGTTTAAAACATAGGTATAAAAACATGATTATTTGTTTATTTCTAATACATTTTTTTTTGTCATATGTGTGTATAATTTTTTTCAGCATATTTAGATAAAAACCCCTGCTTTTAAAAACAAATTTTTTGAATAAGTATACACTTCTATATAACTGACCTCGATGGTATTTGGGTAAAGTGCTCGCCTCTGGTCCAGATGCTCATGGGCTCAAGCCTATCCAAATTTGGTGGATTTCTCTTGATCGATAAAAATCAGTAGCATAACTTCCTTTGGAGGGGAAGTAATCGGTCCCATGTCGGTTATGGCATGTAAAAGAACCCTGGAAGGTATATGAAAATTTCTTTCCCGTCAAAATTGTTACGTCCTTTCGCGCTTGCTAGTAGAAATTCTCGTGTTGATATAATCAGTCGGTTAAGAAGTGTACGTCAAATACCCCAAATAAATGAAAATTAAATAAGAGACTTTTATATTAATTTTTATAGTTTTTCTTTTGTTATTTGCATTTAAAAGACCAGTGACCCCAACCTTATGGTCATCAGTCTTTTTTTTCTTCTTCACAAACCCAAGTTATTAGTTCATTTATATTTTGAAATATAGATACAGTAAGAAGGCCTGAGAGTGTATGATATATTCTACGGTTGCTATTTGAAGTGTAACCACAATCCTACATCCAATAGAAATAGACCTTTCCTCTATAAAAAAAATGGATCACATATCTTGAAGAAAAAATAGTTGATGAGAAATCAATACGGCCAAGAAAGAAATACCGGAGAAATTTCCCCACATAAAATCATCATTTCTAGGCAATCTACTGAATAATAGAATGTAGCCAGCGAAGTTATTATAAAAATAGGAAGCTGATATATATTTATATAGTGAATTTATAAAGGCCCCTAAAATTGTTTGCACAACATTTTTCAATCGCAAAATATTTTTTACGAAACTATTTGCATTGGAGCTGTCCGTTACAATAATATATTATCTTTCTCTTTTATCTTTATTATATTGTTATTATATAATTCTAGAATAATATATCCATTAATTTAAGCAAGTTTACTCACATTTTTACATCCATTACTGTTTCCAGCCTGTGTCCTGGGTAAGTTTTTATTCAAGTAATATATTTTCCACTACCGGCTTGCTAGACCTGTCCTAGCTTCATACCTTAGAATCTAATTCAAGAATATAATAGGCACAACATCCAGTCCCCAGCCATCAATTAATCACTGTGAAAGGGTAAACCCATATGTCCATCAATAATAAATTTTCGGCTATTCTGGGAATTGAACCCAAACACTTAGCTCAGTAAAGAGACACGCCACCGACTGAGATAAGGTGTCTGACAAGAAAGTTCACTACAATTTTCCAATAAATGTATTAAACATTAATTATTGACTGCAGCCTATATACCCGCCTCGGTGGCGTAGTTGGCTAACGCGCTTGTCGTGTTGAGCTCGACCGCTGAGGACGGGGAGATTGAGGTTCGAATCTCGGTCAGGTGAACTGGGGGTGGTTTTTCCTAAATGGTTTTCCACTCTCCCTCCACGCAAACGCGGGTTCACTTCCTTTAACTAAACCTCCCCAATTCCTAATCCATTAGAGTAATTGTACTTAAAGCGTATAACCCGAACGGGTAGTAAGACGCGGTGCTAAATAATAATAATAAAGACTGCAGCCTATAATATTTGATTACCGCTTCAGTAACAATATAGAAACATATAGAGCGCAGGAGAAAAGGGGGGAAGGTCTAATTTTATCTCAAATTTGAGTTAGTGCTTCCATCTGTTAGCTATGCATAGTACCCTTCTAATGTTTTATAGATCATGGTTAAAAAAAACCACTTCTGTGGCCGCATGGTCTATGGCGCTAGTATCGCGGAAGACTTTACTGCCGATGACAAGGAGATTGAGGTTAGAATTTAGGTCAGGCGTACTGAGGAGAATTTCTCCCTTTATATAAATGCGGGTACACTTCCTACAAATATAACCTCCTTCATCCCTAAAACCAATAGCGTGATTGATACATAACGCGTATAACCCGGACGGGTAGTGAGACGTAGTTCTTTAAAAAAAATATGCTGAGGTTCTTATTGGGTTTGAGGTATAAAAGTTGTTATACTGAACAAATGTGTGTGATGTTACTTTACCTCTGTACTCTTCAAATATTAGATTGATATATTGATTCACCCGCATTGATGGGCACGTGGACTAAGTGTCAGGCTCATATTATAGTCTTGTTGGCCGTTGTTTGAGGGGTTGGCGATTGAATATCAGCTAGTTTTGTATTGAGAGTTTTTTCCCCCTAAATTTTATCCCACTTTCTCTCATTCTTCACGCAAATACAGGTAGATTCCCTCTAATTTATACCTTCCTCATTCGAAGTAGTTAAAATGCGCGTATCACTGACGGACCCGGTGGAAATAAATATGTAGTCCTATACGTTTGAAATAAAATGAAAAATGTCTTCCGTTTGACAGAAAAATGATACATTATGCATCCTGTAGTCTTAAGATATTTTTTTCCCCCCTTCAGAAATGGGGAAGGAAATAAATAAAGGACGACACTGACAAATTCTTCAATTCTAGGTGATATGTCAGTCAATCTCATCCTGAAGCACTTTCTACTCAGGCACAGAACCCTTCTCCTCCCCCCCCACCCTAACTCCCTTCTCTCTCCTAACCACAACCCTTCTCTTGACACCCACCCGTGGGAATCGGACAAACTTCGTCCAGAGATCTATTAAATAACCATCACGTAGATGGACACTGCCTTGATCTTTACATTCCCCGTTCTGCCAATAAAACCAGAGGGTGGACGACCCATTTCTTTCCTTACGATGGGGAAAAAAACACACAACCTTTTAATAGGTTTCCGCCTCAACAAAAATAACTAAAAAGATAATTCAAAAATCATTACTTTTAGGGCTAAGCCATTAAGAAGTTAATATATCAATGACATGAAACTTTGATGTTGCAAAAATGTGCTTTCACTTTATTTCCATTCTACTCTTGTTTTGTTGTGTTGATGCTTTGTTAATTTAAGATAAATGGTTTTGAAATTTATATATATATATATATACAAACACAAATTTCACCATGTCTTATAACGCATTAGGTCTATAAGCATGGATTAATCACGCTAATGGTATATTGAAATGGGAAAATATAAAAGTTTTAGGAAACGCGCCTACCTATGCGTGGAGGTTGATTTGGGATATCATTAAAAAAAATCACCTAATAAAACCAACCACGATTTGAACCCCAATATCCCCATCTTCGGCAGTCTAGTCCAACACGAGATTAGCGAGTTAGAGCACGTGGCCACCGAAGCGGGTGATATGTTTTTAATCATTACTTTCATTGTAAGGTTTATTAACAGCTGAATCTAAGGAAAGCAGATCAAAAACTTAATGATAGCAAGTGTATCAGTATTAAAGTGGGAAGCTGGTGGGTCCACTTTGATAAATCTCATGAGGAAAACAACTCCCATTTATCCCGGCCAGGATCCAAATCAAAACCGAGCCCTCACCGGCAATGCCTTATTTTGTGAGGGTGGCGTCCTGGTGACCACTTGTGTGCGTGTGCTTAAATTTGGTTTTTAATAGAAATATACAGAAAGTAAGTAAAACAGAGTTTAAAAAATATATAGAAAAATACTATTATTACCTAGTACCGCGTCTTACTACCCGTTCAGGTTATACTCTTTAAGTACTAATTACGCTAGTGAATTGGGAATCGGGACGGTTTAATTTAGAGGAAGTGAACCCGAATTTGCGTAGAGGGAGAGTGGAAAACCATGTAGGGAAAAAACCTCCCCCCCCCCC
>CABFVX010002397.1:52070-90757 GCA_902151425.1 Timema shepardi | reverse complement strand
GGGGATACAAGGACGGGAAAATAAAGAGCATCCATCTACCGCCTCCACTCCCCTCTTGCCCCTCAAACTACCATCACAACAGTCAGCATCTTGGATCGATACTCCTGGTTGAACTATTCAACCTCCCTTCAACCCGTAAATATTTCACATGACGTATTCCTTTCCCCTCCAACCAACACACACACACACACACACACACTCAGAGGGACAAATAGCCGAGCGTTCAGAGCTATTTATTATACTAGGACCGTCTCCGGCGGGGTTTTAGGGGCTAAAGTGATGGATTCTCAGGAAACAGGTCGTCCTGAGTTCATTTCTTATCGTTAGAGAGCGAACCCGAGTGTAACACCGTCATAACTAGATAATAAACAATCAATGATTCTAGTTCATGAAATACAGGAGTTCCGATAAGTATTTATAAAATACGAATAAACTCTCGGTTATCCGGTTTAATCAAAGGGAGGCTTTCTAATGCTCTAATAAAATATTAATACCCTCTCGATTATCTGGTTTGATGAAAGCGAGTTTTTCTAATGTTGTTCTAAAAAATACTAATACACACTCGATTATTCGGTTAAAAATGGAGTATTTATTATGTAATTCTATTAAAATACTAATAAACTCTCTATTATCAGGGTTTATGAAAGACAGGAGTTACTATTATGTTATACAAATAATATATATCCGATTATTTGAGTTTACCGGGCTTAGAGGTAAGAGTTCTAATGAGGTTCTAAAAAAGACGAATGCCTTTTCGAATATCCGAGTTAATGTAAGGAAAGATTTACACGAGTAATCTAAAAAAAACACTTAATCCAATTTAAATTGAGTTCCCATCCCATCACGAACCAACCCTTTTTAAGGATACCGCCTACACAAACATTGAGACGCAATGCAGACGTCTAGAAACCCCACGATTATTTAATAAGTAATTTGTTATTTTAAAATATAGCTTATGTAAAAGTGAGATTTTCTCTAAAGGATTAAAATCCTTAGCTTTTTTTGGTATTATATTTAAAAAAAAGTTCATAACAAAATTAAGATATCTGATTCTCAACATTTCAAGAGAAATGTTCTTTTTTGTTTCAAAACTAAAATAAAAGATAGTGTTTGTCTGTACGTGGGTGTTTATGTGCAATGCCCAGCCAAATATACGGCACGCAGAACTCTGGCATTTTTAACAAAGGTGGATGGATGGGGGTCCGAATGCATCTTGAAGCCGGATTTTTAAATTTTTAATTGTATTTTTAACTAGGCTAGTTTTTACAATTTTTTTGAAGAAAATATTGTTTATCTGCTGATTAAATTCTCATGGAAAATGGGGCACCATGGGAGGAGGGGGTGGGGTGGCGCTTATATAATTCTTATACCACAGTGTGTCACGGGCAACGCCATGCGGGATTGTTAGGTCTAAAAATAGCACAACACCCAATTGTTGATTCATCTCCATTTGTCCTCCATCTTGAGAATAGGGAGCCTTAAATCATTAAGTAACAGTGCTATCTTTCATGATAGGGGGATTATTTTTATTTACTCTCGCGAGACTCCTAGGAAATAGAAAGTGTTGTGATCATAAAACAAATATAACTAGAAATGTTAATGGCTTTTGACTTTTCATGGCTCCCTTGAATCCGAAAAAGTCTTTTTTTACAATACGATCAATCTGTTACTTAGACTAGAGCCGAAACCCTTTTACAAATTAGGATAAAACTTGGATTAAATATGGATTTTGTAAGCTTCCCCAGAGGTATTTTTGTAACTATATACATAAAATCCCAAAATTAAGGGTAATTTAATTAGGGGAAAAAAAATCGATCTCCTCAAAATTTGCCTTAACTATTTTGATTCAAATTCATAGCCAGGCATTACAAACAAAATGGGAAATCTCATTTTCCCATGAAAATGGCTCAGGGGTTAACTTAAATAAGCAGACATCCCCAATTTTGATCATATCTCCGTGATATTTTGAGATACGAAATAACTTTTCATAGTAATGTTGTATACCACTTAAACTTAAACAACTTTTAATTGAAACAATATTTTATAAAACCAATATTTTTTGAGATTTTGACATATATATTCTTTTCAACTATACCTTTGGCTAATGAAGAGTTGGAAATGTTCGGAAGAAATAACATGTTTCTATAAGAATGTATATTATTTCTTTTCACATATCATACGAGCTTTGAATATAGTTTATATAAAGGAGCAAGAAAGCCGGAGTGATACATTGTACCATTTATTTTATTATGTTCAAATGATAAGTAGTAAATACGTAAGTTGAATTTGTTTGAATTATATTGGAATTCACTATATTTACAAAAAGGATATTTTAATAAAGTTTGGTCAAAGATTCAACATTTCCCCCCATTTATTTGATGTAATTAACGTGCACTTTCGGAACCAGCTGATTATATCAGCACGTGAGAATTTCTATGAGTGAGAGTGAACAATCCTACCAATTTTGCTGGGAAAGGTATTTTCACATATTTTCCGGGGTTATTTTATATGCCACAATTGACATGGGACCGATGTATTTACTTTCCATCTGAAGGAAGTTGTGCTACGGATTTTTATCGTGCAAGAAAAATCTATCGACTCCCACTAGGTTTGAACCCACAAAAATCAGGTCTTGAGGTAAAAAAATTTACCCCAAATCCACCCGGGTCGACTTGAATATACTTATTGATGTTAGATAGATATAGAGTTTTGTTAAATTAAGTGAAAATTGATGACCTGGATATGAGATTCGAAGAATAGAGCAGATTAACATTTTCCATTTAATATCTTGACTCAATTGGTAGGTGTCTGCATAGTCAAAGGTCCCAAGCTCAATTCCCATCATGGCTAAAAATATATCAATGATGAAATGGGGGTCTCCCCTTTCACAAGGAATAATAATAATAATGATAATAATAATGATAATAATAATAATCAATCAATCAATATGTTTATAGCAACAGGATTTTTCTATGTAATAACATCCATAAAGCAGTTTATTTTACATTTTAATTAATATTGATATATATTCTATGGACTAGTAGATATAAATTGGCCCCCCTAATTCTATAATATGTTTGAGATTCGAGGATTCGAAAAGGTTTATAATTTAAAATAGGTTTTTTAAAATTTTGAATCAAAGCAATTTTTCCAAGCTAATATTATACTTTTTAGTAATTTAACTCAATATAAAACTATTTAAAAATCCAACAACCATATAAAGACCATTTATTATTACTCAAAGTGATCAAAATCAGCATTGAATGAAAAATCATACCAATATTATGCATTAGGTTCGGATTCAAGATTCGGGATTCTTAGGTAAAATTAAGATTAGGAATAAAAAAAATGGTTCGATCCATCTCTATTATAAACATTTTTAATAACACACATTTTCTCACGGTAGGCAAAGTTTATTGTGGAATATTTCAATACTTTCATATACTTTTCTGAACGTCAAACAGATTTGTTCAAGAGCCATCTATATTCTCTCTTGTTAGCAGTAATTGCGTTTTGTTGTTTGTGAAATAAGGGTCCGTCCTTCTTTTTTTGAAGTGATGAGACTTCCCGCAACCCCTTCCTCTACTAAAATAGAAAAGAGTTGAATCAATAGATGTTTGTTTATATAGCTAGGGAAAAGAAAAACACGTCCGAAATCAATGGCGATATACAAGTCAAGTAAAATCATCTATTCTTTTTAATAACCTGTCCTCGTCTGGTGTACAGTTGGTTAAAGAGAACGTCACTCTGATCATCTTCACAAATATATCGGCTTCCAAGTCAAATAATTCAAATATACTTTTTTATTTTAAAATAAAAGTATCTCTAATTCCGTGAACAGTAAAAAATAAATGTTACGTTGCGCAATATATAATTTATCTAGCTTTTCTCTTAAAATATACACATTTTTTACTAAAAGCTCGCAGGATTTTTAAACGAAATAATAAAACTTTCCGTAACAAAACTACACCAAAGATCATAAATGAAATAATATACATTATTACTTACTCTATGGCATTAGGAACTATGAATACTGTTACAGAAAAAGAGACAAAAGATACATTATTTGTCCACCAAAGAGTATAAGAAGCCAATTAATTTTCAATAACCTCAATTTAAAAGTATATATATTTGATTATAAAAATATGTTTCAAATAAATGATTTGTATCTTTAATAGTACCACAAATTTACCCCTCAAATTTATTTTCATAAGATAATGAGAGTTTTCATCTGGTTTTAAGTGATACATAATGTCTAGGTATAACATTTAATCAAATCGTTAAAGCGAATTGTGAGTAAATCAATTTTGTTTCTCTTTTTTTTTTGCCCTTCGGTAAACTAACCTTAATTTTATGGTTGGATATTTAATTTCAAAAACACCTCTGGAGGAACTTATGAAAAACCCCATATACCAAATTTCAGCCCAATCAGTAAAATTGTTTCTTCTCTAGCCCAAAGTACAGACAGACAAACGGCAATGCGAAAACCACTTTCTTTTGTTTCAGAGGGTCATGAAACGTCGATATTTATCGAAATGTTAATTTAGATTTTTTTGGTAGATACATTTTTTTTGCCTTCCTTAAGCTTAACATAATGAAAAATCTTCTAATAATTTGCAAAAATATCGCTGATATAAGTTCAGTCTGTTTTTTCCCCCACAAAGTTTTAGTACCCTTTAGACTTATACGCATACATTAATAATGCCAATGGAATACGGATGAGTAACATAAGCTTACTGAGTAATTGTACCCAAATTTGCACTGTATGAGAGTGTAAAAGCATTTAGGAAAAACCATTATCATTTCACTCACCCGGGATTTAAACCCCAATCTTTACATCATTGGCAATCCGGTCTTGCATACGGCCACTAATGCGGGTCATTTACAGCTAAATATTTTTAAATATTTACTTAAATGAACAAATATATTCCTTACAGTTTTTATTTAGAAGTATCTTGTTAGAACTCAAACGTTTTAAATATTTCTGAAAGTATGTAATACATTATTTGAATACAAACAAATAACTGTTTTTAAATTACAAAAAATAAACCAGCCTCTTCACTACACGTAGGTTATTTCTTTTATTAGTTTATTTTAAATAAGTTATGCTTTTCTAATTCTCTAATGCACACTAAACACTGTTTCCATTAGATATTGAAAATAAACTATAATCAAATAATAGGAGAACGGGCTATTATTCAAGATAAATAGTCTTAATTCATTCTACTGGTCCTATAACCTGTTTAAAATACAACCCCTTGCGAACAGAGCGTCTGAAAGTTAAAGTGATTATTTATGAGTATAATCAATAAAGGTGTTTGAAGGTTAATTTTTAAATGCCGAGTGAAATCAAAGAAAAGCTTGAAAGATGCGAAGCATATTTGAAGCTCTAGTCAAAGATAAGGTTTATATTTCTGCTTCATAGCACTACTTTTAATTTTTTAAATATCCATATCTAGGTATACAGAAAGATTATACTAACATATCTCAATATATCTACGTTTATGTTATATATATATATATATATATAAATATATATATATATATATAAATATATATATATATATAAATATATATATATATAATCTAATCGCTTGTTGATGTAAAAAAAACTTTTAATATTGTTTATTAACTGCTCTAAAAATTAAAATATAGAAGTGAGATATGCTAAATGTGGATAATAATATATCTAAGTGTTTTACTTCCTTTGAAAAATTTTGAATATTCGAGGTTGATTGTGGTTGTTGAAGTCGAAGTCAAGAATACTTGATTTATATTTCAACATTTTGAAGCTTTGCGCGCTTTTAATAATCAACATTGTAGTATAGTTAATACGCCCAAGATGTTGCCACAGCTTGCTATGTTCAAACATAACGTTATTAAAAGAAAACACCTTAACAGGGTGCTTAGAGGGACGAAATAAAGACTACCATTCAGAAAACCATACTCGAAGTAGAGTTTTAGGAACTATACCCGGAAAACTCGATTGGATTCGGCCACACTCCAATAGGATTTTGATACGAATAACATTTAGAAAATAAAAACCTATTTTTTTCGGTCTACATTGATAAAATTTTATAGTATTATTATTAAACTGTAGGGACTTATATCTATCAAAAGGTAAAGTTGTACATAACTTGACGTATGTATAGAAGAAAGTAGTTGAAGTAACTTTACTAACTATTAAATAATAACCTTCCTATGAAAATTGGACTGTATTCAAATACAAATCCTTTCAATAGTAATTCAATTATTATTATTATTATTATTATTATTAGCACCGCATCTTACTACCCGTTCGGGTTATACGCACTTACGCTAATGTGTAATGTTAGGGTGATTTTGAGATGAAATGGATGACCTGCAGTTTAATGTGGAATCCGAACCACGGTGAAGGCCTGGCATTCCACGCAGTCACAAGTTGTGATTAATACACGTCTTGTCAGAGGTGAAGGCAGGGTTTGGTAATCAGACAAATATGTGCCGGGACCGAGAATTGAACCCCGTACCTCAGAACAGAAGTCCAACACTTTTACCTTTAGACCACCAGGTCACCTATTAATTATACTAACTTTTTTTAAAAGTGCATGTATTTTTTTTATACTGGTGGTTTTCTATCCTCTCTGGAGGAATATGATTATGTCATTTGAAACACTCCACTATGAAAGTGCAAGTAAGATTATGTCCCTCTAGATGTATTTATGAAATATTTTTTATAATATTAAACCTCATCTTTTTATCTAATAATTGGGTTGAAAATCAATGTAGTTATGGGAATGACCTTTTGGAGGAAAACACATTTAGATTATTTTAAATTAGTTGAAAATGATACCTGGACAAGTAAGTAGAACCCGGAACTTTAGCTAACAAATGATCTACCACTAAGCTATCCCGGGTTCATACCATAATCAGGGTAATTCTTCACCCGTAACTTAAGGCTGAGTCAGATGAATATGTGGAAATCGTCATCTATATATTAGCGTTCAATTGATATCACATGCTATCCTGGGTAGCTCAGTGGTAGAACATTGGCGCGCTAAACCAAAGAGTCCAGGTTAATTCCCGTGCCAAGGTTTCATTTTCCAACTAATTTGAATTAATTTAATTTTATTCAATTAAATATTACAGTACCTAGGCTAAAGGCTAAAATAATATGTCCCACTTCGGTGGTTGCATGGTATGACGTGCTATTCTCGTATTAGATTAGATTGTTGAGGACGTGGAGATGGGGGTTCTATCCCAGTCAGGTGCACTGAGGGTGGCATTTCCTAAATTGTTTTCCACCCTCCCTCCACGCAAATGTATGTGCACTTTCTCTAAATTAAAACTTCCTAGTCTCTAACACATTAGTGTAATCATTACATAGGTGTATAACCCGAACGGGTGTTAATATTCGGTGCTAAAATAAATATTTAAAATTACTTTATTCATTTATATGCCATTTTATCTTTTATAATATTGATTACGTATTTACCTTTTAACCAAAGCCTTGCTTAAATCCTAATAAACTCTTTTACCCGTTCTTATACAATTTTTTATTATTTCTCATTCCCACACACCGCCAAACACATTCACCGTCAAAGCGTGTGATGTGGTTCCCGCAAAGAGGTTTGTCCTAAACGCGTGGCGTGGTGGCGGGCGCTTTGCCACCCAGATGAAAGGAGCCAATCAGTTTGGAATGACGCGGTGAAGTATTGCACCCTCCCTACCCCTTTCACCCCCGCTTATTTTCAACAGCCACGTGACATAATTTGCTTAGGCAGGGTTAATATTCACGCATAACTTATAACTAATAGCTCATAATACATAATAAATAAATAAAATAGTTTATATTGAAACGTACTGATTGATAAACTATTGAAAGAATAAGTTGTTTTAAATTCATAAAAGTTGGGCTGAAGGCAGTGCTCTACTTTAAAGTTATTTAAAATACTTCTTTTAGAGGGGTACTAGTAAAACGTGGTAAAAAAAATATGTTAACAGAAAAATAAAGTTATATATCTTCTTTAATCTATTACATTGTTTCAAAGTAACAACGAAGTAGTAAAGACGCAATACTGACTGAACTAATGTATGAGAAGTGTAGCTTTATGTTAATACTTATGTCAAAAGTTGGTTTTCAATAATTTACCAAATCTGTGTGTTTGTTTAGCGACTATTTACAAATGAGTGTATACATTTTAACGAAACTATGCAGGTACATTTTTTTAATATAGGCCTAATGATGTATAATATTTTTAGAAAACATTTTAAAAAATATTTAAAGTTAGGAGTGGTTATAATTAAATTTAAGACTTAGATTAATTGATTTATAAAATTAATTAATTGAGCAATTTTTAAAGTGGTTAATGTATTACGTGAAATTAACCAAGAACTAAAATGTACAATTTAGGGATAATTTACATAGAGAAACACAGTGTATTATATGAACAATTAAATAACACTACAACGCATCATCAACTAAAATTATTAAAATACTAATAAAAAATACAATATAACGTGGCATGAGCAATGTTCTTGAGTCCAGATTTGTTTGAAATCAAAGAATAAAAATTCAGTTAACATCTGTTACTGATTAGAACATTATTTGAAGTATTTGTGTAATATATAATTATCTAAGTCTTATCTGTGTTTGTGTCTAATTATTCCTTTTTGACATCCAGCACTTCAAAAGGTCTGGATTACTTAATTCCGACATGTTTCGATACTATAGTAACATAATCATGGATACTGCAAATTAAATTGAGGAAGTCATGAAGATAAATTAAGATTAAAATTATTATAAGAATTATTATGAAATATCATTAATATGTTATAAAAATAGTAAAAAGAAATTATTTAAAAAAACTTAATTATACAGCTGTGAATAACACGATGTGTTGTTAAGACATCTATATGTTAACTAAATAAGGTGTGGTCAGGATGGAAAAAATATGTATGAAAACAAAAGACTTTGTGACAAGCAAACTATTAAAGGGGTAACACTTAAAAGCAAGGTGTAAAAATATTAAGTTGTGAAAATACTATTGAACCAGTTGTGTGCTGATGATGTGTGGAATCAAGTAAAGATGGAAATGCATATGTAAAAGAAGTAAAGATAAAATGTTGGAAATAAATATGGAAGGTACTAATCTTCTCGACTCCAGCTCGAATGGGTCTTTTTTCTCCAACGGGAGGTAGAGCGGGGTAGATGAGATTACAGGATTTTGATGTTTTTGGGTAAATGTTTTAATGTATTTACAAGAATTTAATATGAAAATTGTAACTGTTCATTGAGGATCGATTTTTATCAAAAAAATCTACTTGAGTAAAGAATTTTCCAGCTGCATTAAATGTTGTGCCTTTATGAGAGAAGAGAAAAAGTTTCATACATTGGTCTATTAGTTTGGGTTTATGGTTTGCATTTTTTAGATTGTCTGCAAATTTTGATTTGGTTCTACTGTATTTAGAATCTGTGTTTATATATATGGAAAATTTCTTTAAATTGTACATTTTAATGCTTGTCAATTTCACCACTTTATTAATTGATTTATTTATAAATTAATTTTAACTTTCACTAATTATGTATACAGTATATATATGATTTTACTTTCTGGTTTCCGATTCAAGATGTCAGCCAAAGTATTTTAATTACTAGCACATTCAAAGTACCATCGATTGAGCACGTTCATCGTGTTTAATAGAATTTTGACATATGTGATATTGACGTCTGAAACCATGGGAACAACAGTTATTATTACCTAACAATATAATATTGTCCTACTATTGGGTATTAATTGGTTTTCTGTCTAACTTTATGATCAACTAAAATTTCATTCCCAAATTTAAAGATTTTTATAGGAATAATTTCAACTTGAAATCTAAAGAGAAATTTAAAATCAAGTTACGTTAAAATTCCTTAACCAAAGAGTATTGAAGGAGTAAGGTCTAATACTCATAGAAATACTAATGTATATTATAAAACACCAAATAAACATGGGGTCCCCTGATAAATGAATTTCCTCCTGAGCCTCTGAGGCTAGAGAGAAAATTACTTTTTTTTCCTCAGCAGGTTGGCCAGACTTGTGTTGTAAACACGTGCCTCGACCAGCAACAGCCTGGCTTTCCCGGGGGACATCCCTGCAGAGTGAAAATATGTGTCACCCCAAAAGCGACGCTGTTTCCAAGGCATCGCCATGACTACAAAGTAATGGAAAAACAAGTGAACAATGTGTGACGTGCACTCATGTTTTATATGTCGTCAAGAAACTGATACTTTGTGGAAAACTAATCTCCGATACTCCGTTACCCTAGTTGAGAAACTTCTAAAGATGATAGACGAAGATAAACACGAAAGAGCTCTTAACTTGATGTAAACAAAGTAGAATAGGAAAAGGAATATTCAGATTTTTCCTTTGAGAATGAACAAAAAAGGTTTTTTCCACTAAAAATATATTTCTCCATTTGCATATAAATGATATACTGTAACCCACACATAGGTTCTTAAACCTTTTTTAATTCATGACCAGTTTTCACAAGAAAAAAAATATTAGCGACCCCGGGCAGTAACGGCTTAGTTTTTTTTTATAATCTTACTGCCGATTTTTGAGTGGTTTTGGATAAAACGAGAAATAGAAATTCACGCATGCTGCAATATTTAATATTATTAACTAAAATGTTATCATTTAAAAAAATTAGATAAGCCTAATCTTCAGATAAACATTGGGAACCATTGGTCTCTTTTAATTAATTTTCTAACACCGCGTTTTAAAACCGCTTCGCGTTATACGCTTATATACTAATTACACTAAAGGTTTTAGGGATTAGGAAGGCTATATTTAGAGGAAATTTACCCGCACTTACATGGAGGGAGGGTAGAAAACCATTTTGAATAAGCCATCCTCAGTAACCTTGAACTTCAATCTTCCCGTCATTCGGCAGTCTATTCTACTGCGAGAGTAGTGCCTTAGACCATGCAGCCACCGAAGTCGATCTCAGTTAATTAAACAAATGCTTGTTAAAATTTGGTCCGTGTAATCATGACGAGTAACGTTTATTACTGAAACAACATTAAAATTGAATGAAATATTTTCTCGTACTATAAATTTTTAAATTTCTCTCAAGTTTGTCAATGTTTGTTGTGAGCACATATTATTTTTCATGACCCCTTGAGGGGCCGCGGGATCATGACCCTCGGTTAAAGAGCCTGTGCTATAACACGTTCTAAAATGTTACCGAGTGTAAATCATCTGCTAAACAAATAAATGCTTTTTATTTTTGCGACTAACTTTCCAATAAACCTAGCAAGCTTTATAGAATAAAACAAATAGCAGTTTGCATTATTTGGTACCCGGTAACTTTTTCTTTTTTTTGAAAGTTATAGGTATTAAAAAAACGGGTTTCTATTCATATGGCGCGTGAATATGTTTTTTCGCTTTTAAAAAGAGATCAAACCTTAATTTAAGTTAAAAAAATATATTTGTGAAGTGAACGAACGCGTTCTCTGTTTAACTTACTTTCGGCCTTCCATAAAATTACATATTCATAGTTAATTAACTAAAGCAAAAAAAGAAAAAAATGGAACATATAATACGTTGTAATCAAATCAGATGCATATAAAATAATTTAGGTCACTTTATATATCCTTAGTTATAGTCAATTTTTTTTTTACCACCCGCTTCGGTGGCCACATGGTATAAGGCGTCACTACAGCAGTAGACTATATTGACGATGATGGGGTGATCGAGGTTCTAATCTCTGTTGGGTGTACTGGGGGTGATTTTTCCAAAATGTATTTCCACTCTCCCTTCAAGTAAATATCGGTAATTTCCTCTAAAAATAACCTTCCTCATACTAAAAGTCATTAGCTTAATTAAAAGGCTACACGCGTACAACCCAAACGGTTAGAACAAAGGGGTGCTAAAAATATCTTAAAAAGGTGTAATGCAAGAGAAAGCGAGAAAAGGTCAGTGTTTTTTGAAGTTTTTATGTCAAAAACATTTTTTTTGGCTAAAATAAATAAATTATTGCTCCAGTACAAACACAGAACTTAATTTTCTTCCCAGATTGATATAAAACATTCCTCAATACCTGTCAAGAGCATTGTTTCATTATCTAACTAACTTTTTAAATAAAGATGAAGAGAAAAAGGTGTCATTAAATTCTAGAACACCGTTGACAGATATTCAAGAAATTTTGAGGTTCCCCATGGGAAGAAAATTAAATTCTATGTTTGTACTGGAGCAATGTTTTATTTATTTTGACCAAAATATATATTTTACATAAAAACGGCAAAAAACACTGTATTTTTCTCGCGCTCCTTCCATTCCATCTTAATATCAGACCACACATTTCTTGTCTCAATAGATGCGTCCTCATTAGTCGTTGAATTTACTGCTATCACAAGGCCGTATCGATTTTTATAGGGGTGGGATTGAGGGGGTCGTACATTTTGTGGCTCTTGGTGAAGTTATCCAACTAGAAATATCGATAATATTTTTAGCTTGAATCTCTCTCTAAAAAAAAGTTAATAAAAAATATAATCGCTCTGAATAATAAAATATTACGATAAGCTTCTAGTATAGGCGTTGAGGAGGGTTATATAAAATACGTTACTGAAAATATTTTGGGCAAGAAGGGAAGGGGGTTGACCCACAAATTATCCCATACTGATACGACCCTGTGTAGATCAAGTACCTCAAAATTTACTCTGTGGCCAAATTCATCTTTCCGTTTTAAATATTGAATCAAACACTTAGGAACTAAATTATACATGCCTTGATAAATACTATCTGGCCCATTTGACGCATTACGTGCTAACATTGCAATGACAGCTATTCACTGTAACCTTTAGATTATATATTTAACTATGTATATAGACATATAGGCCTATATGTATATGCATATGCACATAAATGTACATATATACATACTTATGTAAATATATTAATATATGACATATATATATATTACATATATATGACAAATATATATGTAAAAATATATATTTTTACATGTACTTATAAAATACGTATAAATATAGGGATATATGTATATATAGTCATATATGCACTGAAAATATATAATAATATATGTACAGTACATACATATGTATATAATCGTATATATTTACTCATATATACTATTCTAATACAAAACACAAATTAAAAAAATATTCTTCCTTTGTTTTAAATCTAAATGTTTGGAACATCCAAGCTGTTACCTTAGTTAAATATAGTATAAAAAAACATAAACATCTGTTTGGAATAATTCTGAAAATCTCTATCAAAAGGAATCTCTTAACTTTTTCAGTGGCTTGCTAACAATTACCCATTTATTTTTCACAGCCTAGGTACGTAATTTTGATTTTTTTTATTAAAATTTGTTTGTTAGGAATCCAAGAACCATTTTGGAAAAAATATAAACTATTGCTTTAAATATATAAGTAGTAAAAAAAAGTTAGTTAGACAGTTTTATGTACACTACTGTTGCGTGGAGCTCATTTTAGAACCTTGCGTGAGTGTGTAAAAAGCAATCCTCTAAGAGCTAGTAGGGGATGTGTTAGTGTCATGATGATATATCCTACGGTGTATTGACATGGTAAGTTTATTCTGCTCAAACTCTTCCTTCTTTATAGCCTCCGAATATAGCTGTAACGAAATTCACAGATACTTACATACATAAGCAAACAATTTGTCCAAAATATTGCAGCACAAATTACTTAAATGATGCTAATTCCATTTTATTTGTTTTTTTTAGCAGCGAATCATATTGAAAAGAATGGTAAGCGTTAAAAAACTCAAAATATTATATTTTATATTTAGCCAATTTAGCTATATATTATTTGCGAGGATTATTTAAATACAATCGAATCTAGTTACGATGTGAATATAATTAGGTAAAACATGTGTTTACACTTTAAAGTAATAAAATTAATTATTTTATAAGCTTATTGCGATCAAATATGTTAAAAAATTTAATCAGAGGAATTTAATAAAATTAATATCGTCTTAACTATCAACATATCCATATTTTTTCAGAATATAGCTGACTTGATACATATTTTATAATTTAGATAAAAAATTATGTCGAGCTTGTTAATTTACCGACATATTGACTCAGTTAGTAGCGTATCTGCATATTGTGCTAAGGGTCCCGGTTTTAATTCCCTACATGACCAAAAAACTGCATTAGTGAATTGATTTGATGAATTAACGACTAGGAGGTGGGTGTTGTGTTAGTTATAGATTTAAATTAGTTTATAAATCATGTGATGATTATAATTAGTCAGTTTAAATAGTGATATTTCTGTTAAGCACCTTATCCTACCACCCGGTCGGGATATACGCCTAAAAGAGTGACGTTAAATATTTTAAATCATATGCAGTGTTATTCATATATTCAGGTAAATACTCATACAGATTGTAGGAGTTGACAATACAAGTATTTTTGAAAAACATAATAAAATGTAGTAAGGAAACAACTTCTAAATATAATAATAGAATTCAATGTAGAACAGATTTTGAAATTGGGAGTTTAATATAAAGTCCAAAGATCAAAAAGATATAAAAACTCTGGATTGAGTAGAAATTATAATGGATTGACAATTAGGGAACTTCACTATATTTCCATCATAACATGAAAGAGTTAAGAACACATTAAATTAATATAATTCACATATATATATAAAACACATTAAAATTATATAATATAAACCTATAAGTTTAATATAATATAAGCTTATAAGTTTATATTATTTTAATGTGTTATATATATATATAACACATATATATATAACATATATATATATATAACATATATATATAACATATATATATATATAACATATATATATAACATATATATATATAACACATATAATATAAGCTTATAACACATATAATATAAGCTTATAACACATATAATATATATATAATATATATATAATATAAGCTTATAACACATATAATATAAGCTTATAAGTTTATATTATATTATTTTAATGTGTTTTATATATATATAACACATATATATAACACATATATATATGTGTGTGTGTGAATTGTATTAATTTATGTGTTCTTAACTCTTTCAAGTTATGATGGAAATATAGTGAAGTTCCCTAATTGTCAATCCATTCTAATTTCTACTCAATCTTTTTTACCTTTGGACTTTATATTAAACTCCAAATTTCAAAATCTGTTTCACATTGGATTCTATTATTATACATAAAAGTATTTCCAGTTTTCACTTGTATTTCAACTGGGGGTTGGCGGCGGAATATTGTGGTGCCGTGAGACGTCCAAGCTGGCGCTGTATGCACCTAGGGGGTTGGGAACTGATCATTATTAGGCACTAAACAGGAGTGTTCTGTACATTACGACTAGTAACAGGGATGGAACTACCTGACTACAGGTACCCATAAGGAATTGCTGATTTTTTGACATATATGTTTGCCGGCCCTGACAAGGCCTAATATTGAGAGAGCAGAATCATCTCGACTCAAAGAGTGGATTCACTTCTTATTGAGAGCTACGGACGGGGCCACCGAATGTCTGACACGCTTAAAATGTGAGGCGTATTACGTGAATACAGCGCCAACTTTGGCGTCTCGTCGCGTCGGTATTTGGCGTCGCCGATCCCAACTTTATTGAGTGTAAATACATGTCTTGTCACTACCTACAGCCTGTGTAAATAAAATCGATATCTGAATAGTCCTGTATATATATATAACATTTCCGTCAGAGCCTTCCAAAATAAAAATAAAGTGTGTACACAAGATTTGCTTCCTTTTTATATTCAAACCAAATAACAAGATACGTCATTGGGCTGGACGAAGGAAGTATCACCTGAAATGTGGTTCATATTTCTCACTTTGTAACACGGGATTTGAATGAACTTTAAAAAAAAAACTCCTACCATTTCCGTAATTCTTTCCTGCCGTCTTTTTCCCACCCAGACATGCTTATCTCCGTCTTGTTGAGGGGACAGACGAGGGGGAAAGGGGTCGTTAAAATATTCATGAAGATCGGGGCTGGCTGTTTTGAAGACAAGCGCAAAAGCAATGGGAGTAGAAGAGGTCTTATCAGCCCGTTGTGTTAGCAGACAAATTATCACCTCGTATTCCTCGTGACATGCGGGTGAACTTCATTTGAGGAGTGAGCGGTGATTCCCTCCTCTCCTCTAATATCCATACGATGGAGAGAGAAAAGTGAGGAAAGATGAAAAGGTCGACATCCTTTACTGTGGATTTACACGTTCGCCGAAAAACAAGCGCAGACACAGAAACGTGGTCACGTGACAAGCTCTAAGCCAATCACAAGATTTCCACCTCATCGGCGTGAGCTGTCACAATAAAGTTCAATTAATCTCTACTTTGTCCGCTCTGCCCGAGATATTCGGCACTGGAGAATCAGACAACTCTCAAAACTCAACCATCTCAAATCAGTGGGTATGTGCATTTGACAACGCATGCGCTCTACAGTCATAATCAAGCAGACAGCTCCGTTGGCCGTTGTGAGGAGATGTTAAATAACCCGTTAATGTAAAGCGTGTTTATCAAGGTACTGGATTTTGCAACGATACAGCGTTATAATTTGAACATATCCATCGGGACAATGATATAAAACATATGTTTATCCACTAGAAAATAAAATATGTTGGTAATCAGCCGTTTTAAGTTAACGTTGCAATGAATCATGGGTCAACATACAGCAAGTGAATTGCTGTGCCACTCAAACTATTTATATGTTCGGTGAACGTGTGAATCAATACCCGTATTAAAATACAGTTCAAACTACAAACACACGATTGTTGAAAATATTGACATGCATGAGTACAAAGTGAATAATTAAAGGAAAATGAATATTACACTTTATATCCCCGTTTAGAAGCCTTAAATTGACAAAGGGAAAATTAATGGAAACAAGACCGTCCTCTTGGTATAGTAATCATCACCCCTGGCTATTTATTTAGAGGTCACGAGTTTGATTCAAGCTGTACCATAGGCATATTATTTTTACATCCACTACCGTTTCCAGACTGGGTCAGTTTTTTTTATTCAAGCCATATATTTTCCACTACCAGCTTGCTAGGCCTGCTGTAGCTTAATATTCCTTTTAATCTAACTTGAGACTAGGAAAGGCACAACATTTCGTCCACGGCCATTATTAATTCATCACTGTGAAAATGTGAACCCATATTTCCCCAATGGTAATTTTTTTTTACTATGCCAGGAATCGAACCCGAGACCCTTATTTCAGTAGGCAGACACGCTACCAATTGAGCTGAGGCGTAAGACAGGTAGTAAGTAATATGCGTTGCTAAAAAAGGATGAGTGAGACACTAGACTAGATTGTATATCTATCTGATCGAGATCACTAACTCTCTTAGGAGATGGCACAAAGTTAACAGGCGACTATGACATAGCAGGAGGAGCAAATGGAACAATCTTGTTGTGTTGTGTGATTAACTTGTGTGGGGGTGGGGGGGAAGGGAGTGTGATGGGATGAGGCACCTGCACTTGGGGAAATAATACAACACGTCATGAATACCACTAACAGTAACTGTAATAATAGTAGATCGGGATAGAGTGGCGCGCGCTTCCCCCTAGAGGAATTTAATATCGGCGTACGTGTCTTCCAACTTTGGATGACCCGGTATGTCTTATATCCTTTGTGACCTGCTTTATCGTTCTACTTCTTAGTACGGTTGTAAATATTTGTATTTAAATGTTGTTTTTGAAAGGTGGAATGTCTCTAGTTATTTCATCATTATTAAATCTTTGGGATCACGCGTACGTAGACTGTACCCTCTAACTGATCAATTAAAAGAGGTCAAGCATGTCTCTGGAAAACTCTGGCTCAAATCTTGGTGGTACCGACGAAGATGCTACAGTATTTGTATACGTGTTAATCCTGTTGTATTATTAATTAATAAATGTTGTTCAATTTCCGCAAAAAGTTTTATTAAAAAAATTTTTTTTGCAGCCAAAATAGTTAAAATGTGACTACATAAATTATTTGTGTTATTTTATTGTTATTGATTATATATGTCAAAAGCGACATCTTAAGTTTAAATTATTTCAAGTATGAACACAAGAAAGTAGATCTAGAAAATTTTCTAACTTTCATTTAAAGACTTTCCTAGATAAACTGGACTGTATCTAGGTGCTATGCCCCGTTATGCTTTATTAAGCTGTTATCCCTAGTTAAGTAAGTTTGTAAGGCGTGTTTTGAGTTGACACAGTCAGGGCTGTCCAGAGAGATGGGAGGAGAAAATGGGTAAAATGATTTCCTATCTCAATTGCCCGCTCTTTGATGGGCATATGATGCTGGGCTGGAGCTGTCGGGCGTCCGGTCCGTTCACCGATCTATCGGATGGTTTCTTTTAAGTTCAGAAAATGGATCGGAGATAAAAACTGAAAGGCCCTGCAGCCAATTATAAGAAGGACTTGTAACTAGGTTAAGTTATTATTAAGTCTTCGATGGGCCCCCAAGCACCCAAATATCTATTTTTTATAGGAAATATTATTTACACAGGTACTAAACACACGTAAATAAAAGACTGATTGCTGAATTTACGAACACGGCTATTTTAAAGGTATTGAGCGTTGTAAAGATAAGATTACTGTAGTATAATATTGATAGAAAAAACACAATTATCTTTCTTTTCTTCACATACACTCGGTTTACCCTGAAAGGTCAAAGTTTTACCCTGAAAGTTTACAATTTATTATTTAATGTGAAATGGCCCTTTTAAAGGTCATTGCTACAAGCCCCCTTAAACCTTTGGGTTACCCTGGATATAAAATACGTGTGTTTGCAAGGTGCGAACTAAAAAAATAACATTAAAATAACACTTAACAGCTAACGACTCCCGCGGAGTTAATATCCTTGGGAGTTTCTTATGAAAGTCTATGCTTCAATACTGTCGTTACTGTTGGCAACCATGACGCGATCAATAGATTATCTCCAGGGTGGTCACAAAATATCAGAAAGAAAATCCACTTAATTTTTCCTGGTCCAAAAAATCCAAATTTATCTAACTACAACCCAAGTTTGAATTTACGGTATAAAGGTGAAAAAAAATAAAAATAAAGATCAAAACTCAATTTTTACAAACACCTATTTTTGATAAACACTTAAAATTTAATCTACTTTGATTTGACATAGTTGGAAACATTGTTTGAATGGGATGCAATTAAGATATTTATCTTCCCTAGATAGTAAAATAAACCATTTTCCCTAATCGATTAAGAAACTCCCCAGCATTTACCCGATTTTTTTGTCAGTTTGAAATTCCTCGACTTTACCAGGTTTTACATATTTTCCCTGACTGTGGTCACCCTAAACTACCATCAGATTAACTGATAAATTACGTGCATTTATACAGCATCTTACTACCTGTTCATTGTATTCACATGTGTACTAATTATGATAATAAGTTAGAGGTGGGGAAGGTTAAATTTAGAGAGAGTGTATATGAATTTGCGTGGAGGTGTAATGGAAAATCATTTAGGAAAAAATACTCAACTGGGATTCGAACCTCTACCTCCTTGTCATTGGCATTCTAGTTTATTGAAGGAGTGACATCTTAGACCACGTGGCCACTGATTTATATGATAAATTAGATATAAGCTACTAGATTAAGCTCGAACCAGAAAAACGAGTCGGGATGTTGTTTCTTATCTTATTTACTTAACAACAGTGAAATTGGGATCCGTTTTGTTGTTATTTCATTTTTAAAACCTTTTTTAACCGTTTCATTGTATTTTTTTATTTCTCTCGACCTCCAGGAGAAAGAAATATTGTGACCTTCAAAAAAATACAATAAAATTTGACTATTTTTTTTTTATAAATACGACGTTTCATGAATCTTTGAAACGGAAAAATTGGTGTTCTTGAATCCATTTGTCTGTATATCCCGGACTAGAGCTAGAACAATTTTACCGATCAGGATAAAAATTGATATTTAGGGTTTTCATAGGACTCCCCCGAGGAGTGTTTGTACTTATATACCCATCCCTAAGATTTACGGTGGCTTACTGAAGGGCAAAAAGAAATAAAAATCTCTTTTATCAAAATTCTCTCTAAAGAATTTGATTAAACTTTGTATCCAGACACTGTTCAACACTACAAACAGAATGGAAACTCTAATTTTCTTATGAAAATGATTTTGAGGTACTTTAACAAGCATACATTTCCAATTTTTATCATATATTTGCAACTATTTGAGATACTAAATAACTTTTTATTGCAATGATGTAGTACGATTAAATAAAAAACATTTTTATTTGAAATATAATTTTATAAAACCCATAATTTCTGAGCTATAGGCAAACATTTTTTTTTTCTTATGGAGTGTTTTGAAAAATATAAAATTGATTTTTATGTGCTCTTCGGGGGGCATAGATGTTCCTTTTTTCTCAATGTTTGTGTAAAAGTGTATATAATTTATGCACGATTTTTGGTTGAGTGTTCCTTCAACAATGTATGTTATTTAGTTCTACAAATATTACAAGTATTTAGTAATTGTTTCTATCTTAAGATAAGAGTTAGAAATTCTGTTCGGTACGATATACATTTTATTTTTAGAAAACAGTAAAATGGTATGACTGATTTCAATTCTAATATAATCTAGTTTAGAATATAGAAAACCTCACCATGGTACGTGTTGTTCGAGTTGTATTACTTAAATTATTTTAGCTGATGCTACAATTTCAGTAAATCGCGTATTGATCGATTCTTGACATTCATTTAATCGTAATATTGATCTGATTTATTAACTTAACATAATCTTTTCAATTAAAATAGCGATCATGTTCATAATCACTATTATTGTTTAGCAAACTTTCTATCTTAAAAAAACAATTTACTTATTATTATTATTATTTCAAAATGACAGTTAAATATGACACATGGTGTGTAGTTTTAAATTATGGTTTAATTTGGAAATATAATTTATATTGGTCGTTTAATATACGGACAATATATGTTTGTCATATAAACTCCATGTCTATGATAACTTAATATTGCTTCATAAAGCAGTTTTATTAATTCGTAACTATTTATTAGTAATATTAAGTGTAATTGACTCAAATGTATATTTTAAAATGTACCTAATTTTTAGATGTTTGTTACAATTTAAACATATTCATAGATAAATGTATCATAACTTGTAATTATTATTACCAAATCTTTCACAAATATCATTTAAATACTATGCATATATATTATATTTATTTTACATATTTATGTTTATTTCACGTCAAACTAGTACAGCTTGTACAACTTAAATTAACCTAAAAAAGAATTTTATTTTTCTTAATATTCTTAAACGTTTCTTACTACGTATATCAAATGTTCTGAAAAATATTTATTAATATCATACCGCGTCTTACTACTGGTTCGGGCTTTCCACATTTAATTACGTCAATAAGGTAGGAACGAGGAGGGTAGAATTTAAAAGAAAATGAACTAACATTTTCGTGGATGGAGAGTGGGAATCACTTTAATAGGTATCAAACACCCTCAGAAATTTACGGCTGTGATTTAGACCCTAACGTATTTCCAAGGTCACGATGTATCTACTATTTATTACAGTTTTTTCCAAGCACCAGGTACATATCTTATTCTTTACTGGTTAAACATATAAGCTATATTAGATCATTGTACTCTCTCCGTCATTGTAAAACAAGACTTCCCGAGCTTTACGTTTTATCCGTATGCCCACCAATGTGGATATTTAGTTTATATTACCAAAAAAAAGAGATGCAATTTGAAAGGAAAGTGAAATCAAAGAATCACTTTGTTTTGTTTATCATGTAGCCCGCTACCTGATTATCACCCATAAATAACAGTCAGGTTGGTCACAAGAGAGTTTATTTTTATTCAAGAAACATAACTAGTACAGCTCTATGAGCGAGTGAGACATGAATAGCGTTAGGCCCTGAATCCGTAGACATAAATCAAGATTGAACAATTATATAAGAAACATGTGGGACGCCTTACAACAATCTTAAATGCCGACTAAAAATACATTTTACAACCTGCAGTTTTATCGACCTTCATACACACCCAATAATAATAATAATAATAATAATAATAATAATAATAATAATCGATAGTACAAAGCCCTAGACACCTCCAGCAGTTCTCAAACAGTAAACCATGAGTTCCCAATAACATATCTCCCAGCCGTAATTGGGCATAATAGAAACAAATAACAAGAATCTAATTTAAAAACATATGACTTAACTGGCAGCATTAACGTTAGATATTAAAGCCCATGTTGGAGGGAAAACCTGCCGACTCGTGGCCCCAAATTCAAGCAAAATATTATAAACTTTCAAAAATGTAACAATAATAAATTATTTTACCATAAATAACAAGAGATATAATCTTAAAATGCATAAAATTGGCAGAACAAAAGTATGAGTGTGCCAGAATCAATTATGGACCTAAGATGGTGGTCCTTGAATTGTAAGAAGCCGAAAGTACGTTAAATAAATGTAAGAGTTCTCTAAAAAGACCACAAAGTAATGTCAGATAGACGGTTTGGTCAAACAGTGCAAAGATATATAAATTATTCGTGGTCTACAAGCAAATTAAAAGATACAAGGTACAGTTAATAAATGATAGCATTAAATATAAAATCGTGAACGATAATTTTGAATTATTTTAGCCAAACGGAATTTTGAATGTACAGACGAAAGCTTATTCTAGGACAGAGGTCTCTCACCTAGTGATCGTAATGTAATGTGTAACGGCATTACAGAACGATTCTCTTATATACCTGACGAATGGAGCCATGTGTTCTCAAGGCGTTTAACAAAAGGAGTGGGAGAGGGGTAAGAGGTAGCAACCATTCAAAACATACTCCAATAGCTTACGCATTTTTTAAAGCGCGCCCAACAATAGCTATAATAGTTTCTGAACACAGACGACGATGCGCATCCTGTTCACGCATATCATTTGTCTTCTTTTTTCTTGAGCGTGACACACTACTCGTTGCGAGGAATGAATTAAGCACCTTCTAGTCAGTTAGATGTTGACAGTGCCACTATGTGTTAGTGGAGTGGAGCCTTGCCGAGGTGAGGTAAACTGGGGTTGTAACAGGGTTACAATCATACTGTTATGTTTTTAAAAAAAACACCTATAACTATGCTTACAAGGCATTCAACTCCCTCTCTCATTCACTTTATTTCTCCCTTACTTCATTTTCCTTCTTTACTTTTTATTTCTACTTGTCAACAACCCGAAGATAGTTTGATGTAATGTATATCCATCCAGAGCTGGACATGCACTCAGTCCTTTAGCTGTCTAGTGCTACTCGCATCATCTGGGAGAAATTCCATGTAATAAATTAATTTAAGAAATGTGGAGATACCGTGTTGCCTTCCACATTGCAATTTTATGAGCGAGTGTAAAAGGGCCTACCAATTTTGCCGTGAAATTTTATGTTCACATACCTTCCAGTTTTTTTTTACAAACCACAATCTACAAGGGCCCAATGTCTTTAATTTCCCTCAAGGTAAAATCCATTGACCTTGGCTGGCTTTGAACCCACGATCATCAACACCTGAGGCGAGCCCTTTACCCCAAGACCCCCGAGGTCAATTTACTCTAAATTTCTTTCTATTCCTCTCTTTATATCTATCTATCGATATATATTTGTAAACTAAGCAATTATTAGAAAATAGTGGTTTGCAGGTTCCCCAAAATAACTAGTAAAACAGAATTAAACTTTTCTCACACGATTGTTTTTGGAACCGGTATAAAACGGAGTCGGTAAACCGATCACGTAATTGCACTCTACTATTAACAATATACCTCGGGGCCACTTGAAAGGAACGGTAAGGGGGGAGTAATTCTAAGGGACCACCCCAGCCCCCAACACTTAACCTTCAAAAACTACCCTCTGACCCCGAACCCCCTTCCCCTACACGTGGAGTGAGTTGGAGGCGTGGCAGGAGGGGAGAGGTGGGGTTGAGGGGTGGCGACTGACCCTTTGGTGATTACCACTCTACACGCAACGTCACGTGACTAACACATACATACATACATACATACCCACACACACGTTACCATTTGCATACAAATTGAATCACGCGCGCATTTCGGCAAAGTGTCCGGTATAATAACATGTTGGACAGACGCAAACATTGATATTAGCTGTAATCTTTATTAAACTCGTTAAGTACACATCTAAGCGTTGTACAAGTCTCATTATGTAAAAAAACACACTTCAATACATGGTATATTGTTGTGTATGTATGTTAAAAAGGCGAAAGATGGGATAATTCATGAATAATCTACTCTTAGTACACTTTTTTTTACGGCTGATGATCAAAATTAATTTAAAATTGTGGTTTTGATAGCTAGAGTTTTTTGGTGAATTTTAATTTAGTTAATAATGTGTTGACTTAGGTTGAGTCACGTCTAGAAGAGCAATCAACTGTCCTGTTGTAAAATACGTTCCTGGCAACTTAATTTAATTAATTCCCTGAGCAGCCAAAGTTACACGAGGGGTTGGTAGTGTTATACCTGATTATAGCCCACGCATAAAGGTTTTTTTTTGCCAAATAACTGCAAGCTTTTCCAACTATCTGAGGACGTATCGTTGTAGTTTCTTACGATTCATCAATTTTATCTTATCTGGATGTTTAAGTTTCTTTTGGTTAAATTTAAATTGAATACCTGAGAAAGAGTAAGGATGAATATTATCATTATTATTATTATTATTATTATTATTATTATTAGCAGCGCGTCTTACTACCCGTTAGGCTTATACGCACTTACACTAACGTGTAATGTTAGGGTGATTGCGAGATGAAATGAAGGATCTACAGTTTAACGTGGAATCTGAACCACGGTGGAGGCCTGGCATTCCCCACATTCACAAGATGTATTGTCAGAGGTGAAGGAAGGGTTTGGTAATCAGATAAATCTATGCCGGGAAAGGATGAATAAATTATTATTATTATTTGGCGTTTCTTACTAACCGTTCAGGTTATACGCCTAAGTACTAATTACGCTATTGGGTTAGGGATTGGGAAGGTTGAATCTTTTTTTTTTTAGAGGAAGTGAACTCACACCCGCGTGGAGGCCGAGTTTAAAACCATTTAGGAAAAACCACCCCCAGTTCAGCCGACTGAGACTAGAACCTCAATCTCTCCCTACTCGGCAGTCTATCTCAACACCAACCTAGCGCGTTAGCTAACTACGCCACTGAGGCAGTTATATAAATAAATGGGATGATAATAGTTGTAAACACTTTCCTTGTGTAAAATTATAATCTTAGGAAAATCAGTATTCTACCTTCAAATGATTTTTTCTTTCAAAATACAAGCTTACAGTGCTTTTATAATATAAAAAAATTCCCCAGATAACTGATTTTAACCAAAAATGTAAAGTTATTAAAAAAACTTTTTCATACTCCAGTTATGAGTAAACTACCTTTAATTCTAGAATTATAATTATAATCACGATTTGACCTCTAGGTATGACACTACAACACGTTAGATATCCATTTTGAATTAGATCCAGTAACCATTTTGGCTATAATCCCTAGTACAGACATACATATATGCACATAAACAGACAGACAGAAATAATTTGAAACAACCTTTTTTTTTTTGTTCGGGGGCACATAATAAACGTCACGATCCATTATACACATGAAGTTTGATACCAGAAATTAATGTTACACAATGAACAACATACATTCACTCCCAGTTCACCTCAAAATTATTCTTAATAGTTATATCTTAGAAAAAAATACTAACTCGAGGAGGTTGGTTAAAGTTTTCACTTCTGTAGTATGTCTTACATTTGGATTCTGACTTCTTTAAGCAACATGACGAGTTTAATATCAGATTGATGTTTGTGTTTCGATGTTTAGTATAATGTACAGTACGTTGATGAAAATTTCTCATATAAGATGAAGCAATATTTGGCATCAGTAGTGGGATTATTTAGGCAAGATAGCAGAGCTGGAAGACTCAATCCATGCCCCCATATACGTTTTAAATTGAGCGCCTATAACGTCTTAATTAATGAAAATGTTAATGTTAATAAATACACCAACATTTTCGAGGGGTTAAGAAAATCATAGGAATAAATTACAATAGGAAAACATCCTCTATAGCAGAGATGACAAATCTATGGCATAAGTGCCGATGGGTGTCACGCTGACATGGAAAAAAATAAACATATAATAAAATTTTAGCCAACGTCGTAGATTTCTTTAAGTCAATAATATTTCTACAACCTTGAATGTGTTATTTTCAAAGTTTTTATTTAAGTCATTGAAGTTACTACCATATTCTAACAGGCTTTGACCATTGAATAAATTTTCCTTCTTTAATATTTAGGCTATGCTCAAATATTTATAATTTGATTCAAGCCACTCATTATATTTCATAATTGGCCTATTCAACAATTTTTGAGTGTTAAATACTCCTAAAAAAAATAAATAAGAGATGGCACACTAAATTGGTTCAAAATTCAGACAGTCCTTAAGTGGCACACTTTTCGGAAAAGTATCGCCATCCGTTCCCTATAGCCTACCCCATAATCTGAAAATCAATCTATTGTGAGGATGACGCCTTAAGCCACGTGGTAAACGATGAATTTAGGAGGAATTAACAAGCATATGCCTTTGAGCACGTGCGTGATAGATCGTGTTTGAACGTTCGGTGTGAAGTTTTGCAATAGTGACAAGACATTTTTCTTTGGACTTAAAAAATTAATGGCTCCCTTAAATAATACAGATAATAAATAATATAGTAAAGATATATCGAACGGGTAGTAAGACACGATGACAAAATAAAGTTTTTATTGATATCTAATATCAAACATAATTATTGTTTTAAATGGCCGGTCTAGGGGTAAGGTGTCCGACCTCTGTGCTGGGAGTCAGGGGTTCAATCCTCGGTCCCGGCACAGATTTAATTGATTGCCAAACCCTTCCTTCACCTCCGACAAGACGTGTATTGGTCACAGCTCGTGAATGTGGGGAATGCCAGGCCTCCACCGTGGTTCGGATTCCTCGTTAAATTGTATATCCTCCATTTCATATCACAATCACCCTACCATTACACATTAGCGTCAGTGCGTATAACCCGAACGGGTAGTAAGACGCGGTGCTAATAATCATAATAATTTTAAATGGTAACTAATCAAATTAATACTATTTTAAATATGTCCTTTAATCTGAGAAGGTTGTTTATTTACTATTTATAGCCCTCAGTAAATCGTCCCCTCTGCCAAGTACTCGCTAACGAGACATGACATGTGCTCTATTTTTATTGAAGTGGTGTGTAGCAGGTCTCTCTTTGGGTCCCAGCTCTATCACGAAAGAGGGGTTGACACGCCAGCGAGGTCAGCGGGTAGCGCTAATATCATTTTCAATAGCTCATTAAACTTTGGGAACATGAAAAAAAAAATGCGGGTGTGAGTGGAATGAAGAATCAGTCGACGAAAGCTGCCACGTCAGGCATACCCCCCCCGTGTCATAAAAAAAAAGGTGAAAGTGTGAAGTAAATACAATGGGTGTTGGTCTGTGAGCTAGAGATTTGGCCAGAAACCCCAGAATTTATAGTAAAAAAACAAACAAAACAACAGCTGCTTGTGTCTAAAAATAAAAAAATAAAACTACTTTAAAATCTAATAATCTACAAAAACACGTGGTTAAAATAATGAGAAAATTTATTTTTATTTTGACAATTTTATTGTTGTTTAATGGTTCACATAAAATTATCATTTTTTGTTAATTTAAAAATTAGTTTAATAAAATCTATAGTTTTTTTTAATCCATATTACTTGGTTGATATGTTTTTACTCTAATCTTTTTTTTTAATCAGGTCTAAAGAAAATCCCACTTCTCGTCGATCTATAGACATTGCATGGAAACAAACAAAACACAACGAAAAGGATTGGTACTTCCAGCTTTCCTAAGTATTTAACACCAATGTCACCCTAATTTATTAAATAAGATACACGACAAACAGAGAGAAAAAAAACGCAGGCCGTAAGCGCTTACCTAGTTTTTCTGACTCACTGAGGTTTTTACTTATTGGTAGATTGTTCAGTTGCTGGTTACCGAATTGATTCTGGGTAAGAGCAAATTTTTTAAAATTTTACTTTACTTAGTTTTGTTTCCTTTTAATGAGTGGTGAAATTAGGATGGCTTAGCTTGTGATTTTAATTTTAGTAGATTCATTGGAAATATATTAATGTGTTATCTAACAGATAAGGATATGAAGGGAATATTAAATTAAATGCTCCATAATTTTAGTACAAGGAAAAGCTACCTAGTTTAAATACCTCAAGAAATGTCACATTTATAATTCATGGCCTCAATTAGACCTAATTGTGGTGTTTATTCCATATTAAAGTTGGGAGAGGTAAGACATTTTACTAACGTCCAGAGGCCTCTAGATAATATGTTTTGGAATCTTTATTAGATATTTAATAAGGACACTTAAAATACAACATAAGAAAACTCCCGAATCAATTATAAAACTATTAAAATGAATTAAGAATTTAAACGACATAAACATGTGATTATCCTGAATCTTACGAAGATAAGAGGTTTTAGTAATAGGTCAAAGGTCACATTCTTGGTTTGCGTGTAGAAGTGCCATGTTTAAACTTAAAATATTTTCAAATATGACTTAAAAAAAAATCCAAAGTTGGATATACTTTTGAAAAATATACATATATTTGTCAAAATTCAATCAATCTTAGTTATACATATAATTATCTTGGTTAAAAAAGCTTCAAAAATATTATACTTTTGAATTTTTTATTCAAACTTATATAATATATATCTTTCGCTTCTCTACTATTTAATGTTAATCATTTTAATATATCTATATTATATTATTTAAAGTAAATCAGTTAGCTCAGCTCTGATACATCTAATTTAATGTTTACTTTTAACACCAATATGTGTGCCATATAAGGCCGTTTAAAGTAGGTTCACATATATTAGTATGGAGAGAAGATAGGAAAACTACAGTGAACAATTTGTATGTGGGAACCACCTGGCCATGATTTCAAGCTAAACACTCCGTCACTGGAAATAAAAGATATATCGAACTTGGCACCGTTATATAACCTGTTTTTGATAATCTGATAGATGACTAGTTAAGTAAATTGTTCAATAGATGTATTTACATGTGAAGGGGAATTTTTTTTTTTAAGCAGGTTGGGTGATTTATTATTATATATACTGTCGCTACCCCCCTACCTCCCCCCGTGGGCAAATCTATCAGGATGGCTTAGTGGGTTGGGGTTGAGGAGTGATAAATAATTGTTAATTTCACAGATGGTAGTTTTCGGGAAATTATTAATTGTAATGTACCGAGTCTAATTTTGGTTGACAAGTCCAATTTTAGCGATATTTAAGAAGGGTAATCAGTCACTGTCTAAGTAATACAAGCCTCAACAATCCTCGCACTGACCTAACTTAAATGTTCCACCTATAAAACTCGCGAGAGTTCGCATCACACCGATCATATCTTGACTTGACACCCTTTTTTGACCACCATCGGTGGTCAAACGCGCTATTCTCGTAGTAGACCAGATTTCCGATGACGGAGAGAATGAGGTTCGAATCTTGGTTGGGTGTACTGAGTTTTTTTTTCCAAAATTGTTTTCCATTATCCCTCTACGCACATTCGGGTACACTTCCTCTAAATATAACCTTGCTAATTCCTATAATCATTAGCGTAACTAGTGCATATGGGTAAAACCCTAATGGGCTGTAAGACGTAGTGCTAAAAAGGTATATATATAATATTATACCACTATAGAGCAACATGGCTGACTCGCTCACTGACATTAATGTTTACCCACTTCCAGATGAGATAGAAACTTGGAATTTGGCAAACTTATAGCTTTTAGCCTGTAACTGACGGGAAAATTCCAAAAAGTTAAAAATGGAATTTTTAACCCCCGAAAAAAAAATATTCAAAATGGCGGAGCAACTTTGAAGTCGGTGCGGACCTTTCTTTGGAGGTCTCTTTTGGCTAAACAGTAGGACCTATCAAAAAAACGGATCTGGAATTACATTAGCTTACATCCACTTGCAAAGAAAACACTAGGGGTTTGGCAAAGCGTGTATATATATATATATAAAATGCAATTCCAGAGCCGTTTTTATAGATCCTACTGTTTAGCCACAAGAGACCTCCAAAGAAAGGTCCGCACCGACTTTAAAGTTGCTCCGCCAATTTGAATTATTTTTTTCATATATATATATATATGTCTTGACTTGAAAACTACCAGAGCTTTGAGTAGCCCTTCTTAGAGAGCACCTTCGCCACCGTCCTCCGTTCAGTGTTACCACCTACACCTGGGATATTCCCCCAGAACGACTTTCAGTCAGGCCACAACGTAGTAGAAGAAGGAATCCTTACCACAATTCTCCTGTCTTACCTCTCTGACGTTTTCCTTATTACGAATAGTTAGTTTCCAAGTGTGCACAATACAAGATGACAACAACAAATTATTGTTTTCTCGTGAGACTGTTGATATATTAACTGCTGACAATGTCTGGTTCGGATTAAATCATACTTGTACAACTTTTAAAAAGGATAAATATTGCCAAGCTCTGACATGACCTACAATTTTATTATATAACAAGTATTTATATATTTGCCATTTATGACTTTTATTTTAAAGGTGGTGGAATAGCGACTTAGCTAAAGTAAATTATGCTGGTCGCAAGTGTTGGAGCGCATGAACTACGACTATCTACTAGAGTCACATACAGGAACGTGCCGTTTGGGTGGTGTGCGCGAGGCTTTGATGTTGACGCCAAACGTGTGGTTGTGTTATCGCGTGTTGTTGGTGCTTTGTTGGGTGCACTGATAGCCATCTTAACCAACCATGGGTACTGGAGCGACGTAACTCATACCCGATAACCCAGCGCAACGGCTTCCACAGTAACGATACAAAAACACGCTTCAGTTTATTTTTTGCAAAAATAAAAATAATGGAAGGAATATAATCATAGAGTTGTACAATTTCTGGACTATGCACATTTAATATATATATATATATATACACACATACATCCCCCTCTCCCTATCATATGCTAGTTCTATCCAGTCCACCTCATTACACCCTCTCCCTATATTATGATAGTTCTATCCAGTCCACCTAATTACACCCTATCTCTTTTAGGCTCACAGTGTCATCTATTAATTTAATTTAATTTATATGTCGTGATTTAATTGTAACTTGATATTTATAAAGTTAAATATGGTAGGTACTTCAGTAATAAAGGCGATAAAATTGATTTTAACCGAGTTGTAAAGTTGGCAGTAGTTTAGATTAGTAATATATTAATAAATAATGGTATAAGTGTTGTTTCCTGGTTCAATGGCCATATGGTCTAAGGCGTCACCATCGTGAATGACTAGACTGCCGGTGATAGGTAGATCGGGGTTCAAATCCCAGTCAGGTGTACAGAGAGGTTTTCCAAAACAGCTTTACACTCTTCCTCCACGCAAATTCGGCAACAATTCCTTTAAATTCAACCTCTCTCATCCCTAGCTCACGAGCGCAATTAGTACATATGCGTAAAGCCTGATAAGGTAGTAAGATGTGGTGCTAAAGAACGGTGTTACTTCCATCTAATATTATATCTGAATGGAGTAGTGGGTAGGTATACATTTTATACCTTCCCACTATTGCATTAGGAAGTGTTTTCTATCACACGCAATTTTTCCGCACATGGTCTTCTATTACCCACACATTATAATGGTTTAGGAATTTAAAAAAATGAATTTATAGGGAGTGAATCCGCATTTACGTGGAGGGAGAATGAAAAACAACATACATACATACACATACATACATAAATAAATGTATAGATACATACATACACATACATACATACATACATACACATACATACATAAATAAATGTATACATACATACATACACATACATACATAAATAAATGTATACATACACACACATACATAAATAAATGTATACATACACACACATACATAAATAAATGTATACATACACACACATATATACATAAATAAATGTATACATACACACATACATACATACATACATACATAAATAAATGGTTACATACAAACATACATAGAGATATACAGATATACAGATATACATACATGCATGCATAAATACATACGTACATACGTGAATATACGCAAACATACATGAATACATAGATACATGAATACATAGATACATGCATACATAGATACATGCATACATACACGCATACATACATGCATACACGCATACCTAATCCCTTATGGGGCGGTCAATAAACTGTGCATATAGCTCAAAATACAACTGCGTACTTCATCTATCTTCACTAACTTTCTCCACATTTCCCTATTCAAGCATAATTCCTTCGCTTCACCAACATCCATACACAGTTATGAATGCTGGTTTATTCTTAAAACTCTTTGGGTTTTTCTCTCACACACACAAAACCGTAAACGAGATTAAATTGTTAATCAAACACTTTATTTAAAAAAATCTTAATATTATATAAAATATTAATTTGCTATTTAATAATTTAAGAGTAAATACTAGTTTATTTAAATTAAATAATAATTTTTTAAACACTTTACTTTTTTTTTAATATGGCCTTAGGAACTATGTAGCGTAGGCGACAGCCTAGGTGTCTTAATGGCCAACCCTGGGTGAGTATAAATAAACAATACCACCTTTAGTGTTTACAAACTGTACAACAAGCAACTGCATATCCCAAAAATTGAGGGTGAATCAGTCCAATTTATAAAGAGCATACAAAATCCTAGAATGAACAAATATTATAATGAGATACGTTCGTGATCACTTCAGCACACATAATAAGTTTTAATTGAAATGCCGCGACTCCCTCGAAGTTTTTGAAAGAGATTTCATAAATAATTATGTTCTATTTAAACACTTATTTTCACACTGACGTTATATGAATTACTAAAATATATCAGACGTTAATACGACGTAATATCGATGAGGTGGGAATGTGGATACGACGCCATATTTTAATTTCAAGTCACGATCTGTAACATGAACGCTAGCTTTACATACTAATGTTTGGGAAACCCATACATGAGTAAAAGAAAAAAAAAAGTTCTAGCTAAGCGTTGAATTTTTTTTTGTGACATATTTATTTGAGCGAGCTACTAGAATTTCTCAACATATCTGTATTTAGCACACGTATTACACCAGACATTAAACCAGAGGGAAAATCGAATCGAGCAACTCTTTCGGTGTCAGAATAGTCTGTAACCATTGCAAACAGATATAAATGGCGGGAAATGTATTGTGCCGTAATTTAGAGCCCTGCGTGAGTTACGAGGGGAGGGGATTTATATGATTTTTAAAAAAAATTCTTTTTATATAAATACTTCAATAAGTTACTAGCCCCCTTCGGTGGCCGAATGGTCTAAGGCAAGGGTCGGAAATCTTTTTTCGATATCTCGGGCCAAATAGGCTTTAAAAAATTTAGTAAACCGGTTTGAAAAAAAATATATTCAGTTACATTTTTATTTTTATATTTCTCATGTAGTGATTCGTTTTTAATATATTTTTATGAACACAATTGTTTATTTGCTAAATATTATGTGGGTCATATTAAATCACTCAGTGGGCCGGATCCTGCCCGCAGGTCGTAGGCTGTAGACCAGTGGTAGAATACGTCGCTCTTTGTAAAAAGTGGATTGCCTATGACGAGAAAATTGGGGTTCGAATAACTGTCGGTTGGACTGAAGGTTTTTAAAAACAGTTTCCCACTCTTTCTCCAAGCAACTGTGGGCGCATTTTCTCTAATATCCACCATACTCAACAATACAAAATTAGCGTATTTGGCTACTAAAATAAAATAATATGACGTGTAGCTCACCAGAGCAGGCCTGAGGCGGCAGCGGGAATATGAGCGTCGTGGAGCTCTTCCTTCTGGCGACTGCGCAGCCCAGACTCTGCGGTTTGAAGCTGCGCAGCTGCTGCATGAAGTCCGAGCATTCCATAAGGGCCACGTCAGCGAAGTGTAGGTCACACAGAATCTGGTTCTTGAAGCGGCGCGCCCTCTTCTGGTTGGGGCCCGTCAGGTTCAAACCGCACGAGTTGCAACGCAGACATTCTTCGTGGTAGTGGTTGTTGTCGTACAAGGGAGAGGGCTCTGCAACAAAGGACCACGGGTACATGCAACAGGCCTTCTAATTAGTATCGTGTAATTACACTAATTACGTTAACCAGCACTTTATGAGCAAAGTGAGTTGCACCACATGGGTTATAAGCCAACTGTTGACCTGGTGGTCTAGCGGTAAGGTGTCGGACTTCTATTCTGGGGGCCCGGGGTTCAACCCTTGGTCCCGCCACAGATTTATCTGATTGTCAAACCCTTCCTCCACCTCTGACAAGACATCTTGTGAATGTGGGAAATGCCAGGCCTCCACCGTGGTTCGGATTCCACGTTAAACTGTAGGTCCTCCATTAAACTGTAGGTCCTCCATTTCATCTCACAATCACCCTACCATTGCACATTAGCGTAAGTGTGTACAACCCGAACGGGTAGTAAGACATGGTGCTAATAATAATGATGTAAGCCAAATCAGTTCGATATTACATCACCTGGTATTATACATCTGTCGTCCGGGTGGGAGTGTAGGGAATGCCAGAAAAGACCAGTGTTTTTGCAGGGTTTTTTTTATAGAAAAACTTAATTTGTGGCCAAAATAAATATAATATTGTTCCAGAAAAAACAAAAACAGAGCTTATTTTTCTTCACATGGTGATATCAACAGTTGTTGAATACCTGTCATGAGCATTGAGGAATTATATGAACAGAAAAAGTTATCGTTAAATTCCAGGACACCGTTGACATATATTCAACAACTGTTGATATCACGTGAAGAAAATTAAACTTATTTGTTTCCACTGGAGAATTATTTGATTTATTTTGACCAAAATAACGTTTTGCTATAAAAACTGCTAACATGGTGGCGTTTTCTCGCGTCCCATTTCACCCGATCTTAAAGCACCATGAATATTAGTATCTAATCTATCTATATACTAATATTGATGGTGCTTACATAGAGAGAGAGATAAGGAGAAACTACAGTCAAATCAAGTATTAATTATAAATCATGTAGCACCAATGTTCGAACTAAAGTCCCTCTAGATTACGTGGTAGTATTCACTGTGCCGCATCATGGGGCAGGGGCGGGGGTAGTATTTGACTATTGACAAGCAGTACCTTACTCCAGTGCCATGCGTCTTACTAGCAGTCCAGGATATAAAAATAATCAAACTAGTGGGGTAGGGGATAATTTAGATTAAATATATCAGTACCTGCGTGGAGGGAGAGGGTAAACCATTCCAGAACAATAACAACAAAGTATAACCAGCTGAGATTATAAACCCGTGACCTTCCTGTCACAAACAAACCAAACAATACGAGAATGACACCTTTGTCTGCACACACACCGATACAATTACAGTGTTGGTGTTTGGACAATAAATATCGCTACTGATTTTGACTGTGTGGTTTTTAATAAATGTCATCTCTCAACTTTCTTGACGTTGAATGTCAGGCGGGAGGGGGGGGAGGGGTTCACTAACATGCATCATTCTCCCACTATATCTTTATTGCTTCACGACTTACATTCTGATCAGGGTATCGGTAGTTAACATTCATTAGTTAATTCGTATGAATCAGTAAGTGACACGTGTGGTGGTTGTCCGCAAGATCAGTTCTGAGGCTGGGATCAATTTTCAGTCACGTTAAGTGAAAAATTATATCTTTGATGTTGGAGTCAAACTTGTGACTTTTGGGCTTGAAATTGATGACACTTATTATTTGAAGAAAAGAATATATATTTCTTTTAAAGTGAAACGCATTAGAATTTATAGTAGAATTTTGGTTGGAAGAAAAAATAAAATAATAAATAAAAATATTTTCACCACGATTAGAATTTTTAATATGTTACCAAATTAATATAGTTACTTTGTAGATATTGATAATATCTATCAAAAGTGACACCTGCAGATCACATTATTGGGCGTATGAATACGTGAAAGTAGATCTAGTAACTTTTCTGTCGGATAATATTCTTCCTATAAAAGTGGAATATGTATGACAGGATAACGAAGAACTAATAAAGGATTAAAAAAAAGTTCCCACATTATACCTAATCGGGAATTGAATCTAAGCTCTCCCGGATTAAGAATCAGAAGCGGAAAGATACCTACTCTAACCTTACCTGTTTTTTTCTGTTTCCTTTAATAATGTAGTTTAACCTACTTACAAGTGGTCCCAGCTTCTGAATTAAACATTGTCTTGGACCTAGAGGGCACGTCCTTTGGCTTCTCCTTTACTTTCCAATTAACTTCGAGACTATCGGTAGAGTTAGCTCAGTACTGATGTGCTTGGCTCTAACTCTAGAGGACAGGATTCGGTTAGAATTTCGAACAGGTGAACAATTTTATCTAAAAAAAAATATAATAATTTAATTGTAGTTCCAGCCAGACATTTTCCACGCAAGCGCTGGTTTATTGCCTTAAAATTCATATTTCCCAGTTCCATAACCTTAAATTGGTTTACGTCACAGAAAGTTCAAATAAAGTCCAAATTAAACTCTCCTCCTAGCTCCTTAGAGTCAAATACCTTTTTATCTAGTAAATTTATTCTTAATCGTTAATTTTAATTTGATATAATTGATGATGTTCAAATCAACTGTATTTTTAATTTTCACTCATCTTTTCTTAACTATTTTTTTTCTTTAAAAAGTTAAATTTAAATTATGAAATGCAAATGAATGTTTTGAAATTATTATTTTTATAGCAAATTCATTATGACGTTATTATTTATCTTACGAAATAAAGTGTCCGAACAATAATTATACTCATAAAGTTAATAGTTATGATTTGGTTTGCTTGTTTGGGCCATATCCTGTAAATAGGACTTGTTGAGATCTCAACTGATGTAGGCTCACAAATTTTGATGTTTGTTCATATTCATACCAAATAAATATAGATTCTATTTTTATTAATATTTACACTTTATTTTTAACTATCTTTTGCATGCAGCTTCGTTAGCGTTCATGTCAGTTTAACAAATATGTCCATTAAAACATAAACATTTTCAATCTCAAGAGTTTTTAATTTCCTGCATGGAGAAGAAATCACGAAACGTATTAAGTAGAACTCATCGTAGTGAAAACTTTGGAGTTAATAAAAAAAGATATAGCTCCAAAGTCAAAAAATCTAATGCAGTGTAATTATTTCTGTCTCAAGCTTAGACACACAGAATATTTGTATTAATTGAAGGAAATAAAGTAATAATACTTAAGACAATGCCTCTTTGTAATAATAATAATTAGCACCGCGTCTTACTAACCGTTAGGGTTGTACTCACATACGCTAATGTGTAATGGTAGGGTGATTGTGAGATGAAATGGAGGACCTACAGTTTAACGTGGAATCCGAACCACGGTGGAGGCCTGTCATTCCACACATTCACAAGTTGTGACTAATACACGTCTTGTCAGAGGTGAAGGAAGGGTTTAGTAATCATATAAATCTGTGCCAGGACCAAGGATTGAACCCTGGACCCCCAGCACAGAAGTCTGACACCTTACCCCTATACTGCCAGGTAACCGCCTCTTTGTAAAGACGTTAGTGGTTTTATCATCAGGAATGAGTATTTAAAGCTTTCTGTTAAAACTATCATGGGAACAACACATATTTAATTACTGGTATTATTGATTCATATTTTCTAATCCAAGATTAAGTTGAGATGTTTTTAAGGAAAAAAAACTTTCTATTATTTATTAGGATCCAGATTTAAGAAAATGAAATGTGTTAGAACGCCCCCTCACTACACTTGGATTTTAAATTTAATTCAAAAATGTATTATTTTGCTGCTATAAATTTTTGCTTCCAATTAAAAGTTTAATTTATAGCCTGTATTTATTTTAAATAAAATCAAATCAACTAACGGAACGAAATCCGTATCTTATTAATCCTAAAATTAATTATTCACGTGATCATAAGCTGTGAGTTCTAATCCGTGTGTAAAATGTCCATAAAATAAATTTTACCTATTTATTGTTGAATATATTATAGCTGTATACATTTATTACGATAAATATTCCATTCAAAGTTAAAGTTGTGCCTTATTTTGGCTATAAAACCAAAGGACGTTTGTTTTTCAATGTATCGAAAGGGCCGACAACTTTAGCTTATAACTAATATTTGAAAACGGTTCAGTCTTAAAAATCATTAAAATTTATGAATTGAAACTTTAAATCAAAACTGCAATGTTGACATACAACTTACTTCTTTATTTTTGGTAAAAAAAAATTACAAATATAAACTCACATAATATATAAATATATATCTAACAAACTATTTTGTTTGGCACAGATGCAAGGTATGTGAGAATTTAGAATGTTTGAAAAATGTTGTCAAACTTACTTTCTTGGCATGTGTACTTAATGTTAACATTTACAGTAAAGTAATATCTATATTAATACAAAATAATTAACCTGTCTGTCATAAGCATTGCGTGGTATCTACCACATGTAGAGTTCTGAAATTAAAAAGATAGTTCACAAAAATTAATAGAGTGCTTTAAATCTATTAAAAACTGAAACGGAATAACTAAAATGGATATCCCCTCCCCCCCCCCCCCC